>PVJI01004214.1:27232-111771 GCA_004026765.1 Micronycteris hirsuta | reverse complement strand
TGAACAAGAACTAAAGGGAGGGAATGTTGGGGGGGCGGGTGCAGGGCGGAGGGGAGTAAAGGGGGGAAAATGGTACATCTGTAATAATATAGTCAATAAAATATATTTAAAAAGAAATTACCTTGTGCATAGAAGATATTGTCCTCACAAGAGTAAATTTTTTAATTGATTTAATATCTAAACAGGTATACCAGAGGGCAGATCCATGTTGTACGGGGGCTGATGTTTACACAATTTGGGTTGTTCTTTAAGAAAAGGAATAGAAAGTTACTTCCAAACGTGTATAATGATTTAGAAAGAAAAATAAATCACAACAAATTACAAATTTAAAAAAGCTGACAAATACCCCTAAACTAGCAAAAGCCAGCAAAGCACTATTGTTTTATTTTCTACTTGACATACTTGTATTATCTTTTTCTGCCAACATTTTGACTCACTTTCTGAGCACATCTTCATATGATAATGATTTTGAAACATAATTTCTATAGAGGGAATAGAAGGATAAAGCAGTCTTTCTTTCAGCATGCTTTATTGAAATGTCTTAGTGTTGATGATTTAGTACAGTCTCTTTCACAAGTCCTTATCAGAAAAGCCACCTCAGGAACTTCCTCTGTAGTTTCTTTCCCAGACCCTGCTCCTTGCTCTTGGACCAGCGCTTTGGGTGTGGCCTGGGGTATGGGCAGGAAGGCCCATCTCCCTCCTTGCGGCTGCTGGGTAGCTGTCACAACTGTCACAGCTACTTGCATGTACCTTTCCTTAGAGTACCCATCCAAACAGAAGGTCCTGGTCCCCTTGGGTGGTGACTTCAGGCAGCAGAACTCACAAGCAAAGACTGCAGAAAACAGACAGAATCAGTTCTGTAGGGAGAGCTAGAAGCTAAGTGTAAACAGACCCCCTGAGTCCACAGGGAGGGCTACTGGGCTGGAGATGGCCCTTGGACATAGTTACTCTGGCCTCAGACTAGAAGCACAGGGAGGACAACCAGTGGTGCCGCTTCAATCTGGGAGACAGGACACCTCACCCAGGCTTCTGCTTTCTCAGGTGGAACACAATTGTGCTAAAGGGATCTGGTTAGTATCCTGGAACATGGTCATGATTTACAGAAACAGGACTTTCAGTCTCAAGCCACGGAAGACAAGAGGAACTAACGAAGATGGGCCAGGGGACCAGAAAGTCAAGTGGCCACCAAACTTTGACAGTTAAGAGCCCAGAAACCAGCTCAGTTGCTGCAACCAAAGTTCAGCTCCCTGATCGGTAGCAGCCCTCCTGGGAAGCAAGGCCTGAGACTCCAGGAGCCTCAAAATGCAATGCTGGTACTTCCTGATACCCAAGGCTCTGCTCTGATGGCAACTATCTTGAAGTGAGTGACTCATGGAAGAAACTTCTAAACTGTGAAACAACAGTTTCAGCCAGAGAGATGATGAACACAAATCAAAGCGAAGCGAGGCAGCCAGATAGAGAAGCTGGGTTAAAGTGCAGTTCTCAGGCACAGGCTGCAGAGAAAGAGAAGTGTTTACATGAGTTTTTTCAAGAGGTACGAAGAGGAGTGTTTACATGAGTTTCTTCAAGAGGTACAAAGAGGAGTGTTTACATGAGTTTCTTCAAGAGGTTTGTTTCCCAAGGACTAAAAATCTTCCATTTCTTTATGAGTTGTATGAGCTAAGCCTAGATCATGTTGACCCAGAAATATCTCCAAGACAACCAGATATGGGAATCTTAATGAAAAATAATGAGAGATAATGTGAAATGTGGTTGTGAGCTTCAATCAGAAATATAGTGCAAAAGCCCTGGGTGGTGTAGCTCAGTGGATTGAGTGCCAGCTTGCTAACCAAAGGGTCGCTGGTTGGATTCCCAATCAGGGCACATGCCTGGGTTGCAGGCCAGGTCCCCAGTAGGGGTGCGTGAGAGGCAACCACACATTGATGTTTCTCTCCCTCTCTTTCTCCTTCCCTTCTCCTCTTTCTAAAAATAAATAAATAAAATCTTTAACAAAAAAGAAATATAGTACAAGAAAGTCCAGTTTTCTCTCAAGACAAACTCATGCTTAAGTTGGGGAAAAATCTGCTTTTTCTCAATTTTGAAATAAAGTTTACCCACTTGTGAATGGGATCTATGTGTCATTTTCACTTCAAACACCAATCTAGACCATTGTCACAAGGATGGTGACACAATTGATAGAGCAAGGGGACAAAGCAGAGCTGCCTGACTGAACAAAAGCTTTCCTGGAAGAACCGTAACATTTATAAACCTCATCAAGACAAATGAGAGAAAAGCCACTGATGAAACATATCACAGATAGGAAACGACACATAACCACAGATGTGATAAGGCTTTTTCAGTTTTTTTATTGTTGTTCAAGTACAGTTGTCTCCATTTCCCCCCACCACTCCCCCCTGCCTCACCCATTGCCACCTCCCACTCTCGATCCTACCCCCTTTGGCTTTGTCCATGTGTCCTTTACACGTGTTCTTTGACAACCCTTCCCTTATTTTCCCCCATTACCCCTCTCCCCACTTCCCTCTGGTTACTGTCAGTTTGTTCTTTATTTCAATGTCTCTGGTTATATTTTGTTTTGTTGATTAGGTGAGATCATATGGTATTTGTCTTTCACCGCCTGGCTTATTTCACTTAGCATAATACTCTTCAGTTCCATCTGTGCTGTCGTGAAGGGTAGGGGCTCCTTCTCTCTTTTTGCTATGTAGGTTTTAAAATAATGGATACTGTAATTAAATTTATGCTAAGACATTTGAAAATTCAGTTGATATAAACAAAATTCTAGAAAAAGAAATGACTGGTATTGACTCAGGAAAAGGCAGAAACCTTAAATAATCATATAATCACAAAATATTTTTTTTATCAGTCATCAAATATCTTTCCCCACAGCAAACTCCAGGCCCAGGAGACTTCATCAGCAAGATCTACTAAACATCAAAGAATAAATAGTTCTAATTTTACACACATTCTTCCAGAGAATAAAAGAAGATATGCTCTTGTTAGAAGTCAAACATAACCTTGACACCAAAACTTACCAAGGACATTATGAGAAAGAAAATTGTAGGACAACAGAAGGGAGAAGGGTTGGGAGATTGTGTGGAAAAGGTGAAGGAATTAAGAAGTACAAATAGGTGGTTACAATATAGTCATGAGGATGTAAAGTACAGCATAGGAAATATAGTCAATATTATTGTAATAACTATGGATGGTGCCAGGCAGGTATTGAAAATAACAAGGGAAACAGTTGTAAAGTACCCCATATTTTGCCATGTATAATAAGCACTTTTTGGTCTAAATTTTTGAGGAAAAAATAAGGATGAACATTGTACATGGGTAGTGCCTGAAATACCTTGTATCTGTTCTTGTGTTTTGTATTCATTTGTTACATAAAATTTCTTGTACCATAATATAATCCAAAATAAATGCTAAAATTCTTTTTTTTATATTTAAAATTTTATTTTATTTTTTAAAATTATTTTATTGTTGTTCACTTACAGTTGTCTGCATTTACCCCCACCCCCAACCCCAGGCAAACCCACCTCCCTCCCTTGCTTCCCCCCTCCCCCTTGGTTTTGTCCATGTGTCCTTTATAGCCGTTCCTGAATACACTTGTCCCCATTATCCCCTTCCCCCTCCCCTCTGGTTACTGCCAGAATGTTCTAAACTTCAATGTCTCTGGTTCTATTTTGTTTCTCTGGTTGTATTTTGCTTGCTTATCTCACAAGCGTCCTGGCTGTGGTTGATCTGAGTTCCCCAGTAGCTGATCTGGCCTTGGTGCCTTCTCTCATGAGTCCTTATATAAAACCCCTTAACATTTCATATAGTAAAGGCTGCATGATGATGTACTCCTTGAACTTGACCTTATCTGAGAAGCACTTTATCTGCCCTTCCATTCTAAATGACAGTTTTGCTGGATAGATTATTCTTGGTTGTAGTCCCTTGCTTTTCATGATTTGAAATATTTCCCTCCAGCCCCTTCTTGCTTGGAAGGTCTCCTTTGAGAAATCCGCTGACAGTCTTATGGGGATTCCTTTGTAGGTAACTGTCTCCTTTTCTCTTGCTGCTTGTAAGATTCTTTCCTTATTCTTGACCTTGGGTAATGTTATTATGATGTGCCTTGGTGTGTTCCTCTTTGGGTCCCACTTCTTTGGGGTTCTCCGAGCTTCTTGGATTTCCAGGACTACAGTAAAGAGACTCTTGGGATGAAAATTACACCACAGGGGAGGGCAGACGGTGAGACCACAGTGACAATTCTTTGGGAGATGGGAAGACAGGTGGCTGAGTGGGAACTGACTTTAGTGACCAGAAAGACAGATGGCAAGCTGGTAGGGAGGGAGCTGAGGGTGCAGGGGCTGGAGCTGGGGGAAATTGGCAACTTTATTTTCTAGAGAGGGCAAAACAAGGGGTCAGTGGACTGTTAGACGCCAGTGCAATTGAGGGCAGTGAAATTTTCCTGGAGTAGTGCGATCCTGTGAATGTCTGTAGCCTGTGTGCTCAGATCCCTTCCTCCATACCCTGACCCAGGCCCCCAAGCAGGGTGTCAGAAGTGTCTTCTCTGGGGAATCGGATGAGACTGTGCTGTCAGTCATTTTCCCAGAGCTGGAGGATAGGAGCTACCAAACTTGAGAAGGACCACCAAATGCCTAGGACATGAGTGAAAACAGACCCTCTCCAAGGTATTTTAGAGCACAGAGGACAAAGGGAAGATTCAACGAGCTTCCATGTAGAGGAGCCAGAGTTCAGTATAAAGACTCAGGAATCAGAATGGCCAAACTGGAACACCAAGCTAATGCAGCCCTGGCTGGTGTGACTCACTGGATTGAGCACTGGCCTTTGAACCAAAAGGTTGCCGCTTTGATTCCTGGTCAAGGCACATGCCTAGGTTGTGGGCCAGGTCTCTGGCCAATCGCCGTTTCTCTCTCTCTCTTTCTCCCTCTATTCCCCTCTCTCTAAAAATAAATAAATAAAATATTTTTAAAAAAGAAAGAAACAATAAAAAAAAGAAGCTAATAGAGTAATTCCTTCTAGTTGCTGGAGGAAAATAATTTCCAACCTAGAATTCTATAAGAAGCCAAATTATTGCTGATATCTAAAGGCAGAATGGAAACTACCAGACATGCAAGTTCTCAAAAATTTCTCTCCCTCATACTCTTTCTCTAGGAGGGGCTAGAAAATATGTACCTTCTCTGGAACTCTGAGGTGAACACGACAGAAGAAGATGAGAGCCACAGTCACACAAGCTCCAACAGAGAACAGAGGGGATGGGCCCCCAAAAGGAGGGCCCAGAATGATTCTAGGTCCCTGGCTTGGGACCAGCCAGTCTGGATTAGAAATATGTGTCACAAAAGACAGACATATGCATTCCTCGGTCCCCATCCCAGCCCTGCCAGATACCCCGCTGGGGAGCCTTGTTACCCAGCAGTCTTGTGACTTTGCCCACTGGCTTTCCTGGAAGGAAACTCCTTGAGGCCAAAGAATGACCCAGAAATTCTGTCTAAGTGTCTCTTTTCTGGCAAGAGACCTGGACCCTACAGTGCCGAGGTTGCCCTCTCCTTACGAACCACTCAGGTTTTATGTTTGTCATCTTTCTCATGCATTTCTATGAATTGGACTTTCTCTGTCACCCTGTTTAAATTGTAACTCTCCCACTTCTTGTCATTCTAGACTTGAGCTAGAACAGTGAAGAAATCTGATAAAGACACTATTTCCCTCTTGACTATGATAACAAAGGCAATAGAGGGGCAAGTCTGTTTTGGAAATTTATCCATTAAGTTACCTGACATTTGAGTGCCGACAATAGGCCAAGCACTTTCCCAGCGCCGGATACAGCAGAGGACGAAGTGCAGCCCTGCCCTCGTGGTGCTCACCTTTCAACAGAGGGGACAAAAGTTAACATGCTCCTAATATCTGTAGCATTGGAGAGAGGTGCCCGAGAGGGGGGCAGAGCCAAGGTGCAGAGTGGCACGGTGCAGCAGTGTCAGCTACTATTTTCGGTGCAGTGAGTAGGGAGGGCTTCTTTGAGCCTGGGACACTTGAGCAATTGATTGAGTCCAATTTCCCCTGCAGTGTAATCTACTATTACTTTTTGTAAGTTTTTCACTGGAACTAAAAAACATGTATTCTCTGTAGTGTACACAATTTGACACTTAGAAAACTAATGCCATGGATGATATCGTTTTAGCCAACTATGTTGTAATTAGTGTTACATTTTCTGTGTATTATGATGTTTTGACATCCTAAAAAATACCTTTGTGGCTGGGTTGAGAGTGCCTTTCCCAGGGCTAGCCAATTGTCCAAGAAGGCAAATAGCAAAGGAGCAGCTAGAGAGCATGTCTCTGACGTGCAAATTGACCAATCCAGTGCCATACTTCCTCTGGCTGGCCCCTACAACTGAGGAGGCGATATTCTGCTTTTATCACCCCACTGCCAGGTGCCACACCATGAGAGATACCTCTATAGCCCAAACCCTGCCAAGACTTTTCAAAGTAGCCAATCCTAAACCGTTGGCCCTGTCCTGCGTGCTTTTCCCATAGAAACCCCAATAAAATCTCTGGCCTAAATCTTTCCTTGTTCCTCACCTTCTGACCACCCTGGAGCTGCCCCTTGTGGCCCTGCCTGGCATGTCTTCTGTCTCTAGGACCCATGACTGTAATAAACTTTGTTTTCCTGAGCCTGTGCTCCATCTCATCTTGTGGCTGCACCTGACTGGTCATTCCATAAAAGAATACAAAATACCAACCTATATCCTCTTTGTTTTGCCCCAAGAATAAGACTGTTAAATTTATGCCCATTGTTTCTTCACATATCTCTAGCAAATTGTGCTTTCTCTGCTTCAATGAAATACTGCTCAGTTCATAAAGATTCATTACAGTGACTTCTTTATTGTAAAGTGCCTTCCTTATTGACATAAAATGACACTTTGGGGGTACCATTTAATATTCTTTTAATTCTCCTTTGGCAGACACTAATATTGCTTTTTCCACAAGTTTAGGAAGGAGACTGCTGAGAGCAGACACCTCTCTGAAGAGTTCAGCCAGCACAAAGGCTGTTCAAATTAACCGGCACGGCTAAGGGACAAACCAGTGATCCTTGGGTTGGGGCGGTGGGCCCACAGTGTATAGGTAGGCCGAGCATTGTCTTCCGTAACTGGTTTAGGTGAAATCGTCTCATTTTGGAAATGAGTGATGATCTGAAGAAAAAAAAAACCATCTGATATCTATGCCAAAATGCTTGATGAAAAAGCCTAGTGTACCCAGACACATGGAGCATCAACATTCTGAAGAGTGACGGTGACCACTAAATGCATGAACACAGAGAACTGTAAGAAAGCCAAGTATCTGGGGAGGAATTCCAAAATGGAATGGAAATGTCCAAAACTGTGAGGATACAGAAATACCAATTTAGAGAATGAAATCAGGGATGGAGGGAGAAGAGGTGGGAGAAAGCTTGAGTGGGATGACTTCTTGTCTTTCAATAAAATTGCTCTTATCAATAGGTACTATCTAATGTTGATCGATCAAGTAATAAAGTTTTAAATATGCTATTTCAAGGCTTAAATAAAACGACTAGAAGATCTAAAAGTCATCATATAAACAAAAGTGTGGAGGGCAGCTCTGGCTGGTATGGCTCAGTGGATTGCGTGCTGGCCTGCGAACCAAAGGGTTGTGGGTTCGATTCTCAGTCAGGGCACATGCCTGGTTTTCGATCCAGGTTCCCCAGTACAGAATGTGTCCGAGGCAACCACACATGGATGTTTCTCTTTCTCTCTCCCTTCCCCTCTCTCTAAAAATAAATAAATAAATAAATAAGTAAATAAAATATTCCTCACCTGCAGGGTGGGGCCTTGCTACCTGCCTTTCCCAGGCTCCTGACTCAGCTGGTTTCAGACTGGGATTGACAGTGAGAGGTAGGTGCAAGAGAAAGACAGTTGAGGAGGGGAACAGAGAAGGTAGTGCCTCTCTCCCTCTCTGCCCAAAGGCCAGCAGCTGTAGCTCCTACTGAGAGGTCCTCCATCATTCTAGGTCTCCTCCCTGTGTGCTTCCAGCCTAGAGGTGGCAGCAACTCCCTGCTCATGATCCCCTAGCTGCCTCACTACCTCCCATCAACCTTCCAGTAGTCCTAGATGTCCCTTTCCTGGTATTCAGTGCCCTTAGTTGAAGTGTTTTCTCTTTTCCTAGGAGGACCTTAATGGATAAAATAGCCATTTTGAGGCCACAATAAGGAACACCCCATGCTGGGCATCATGGCAGAGGCGAGGGATGAATAAAGCACTGATCATATATACAGGTCCAGCAGAAGTGAGGCCCGCTGGAGTGTGGTTGGTAGGTAATAATACGGGTGTCATAATTTATAGCTTTAACTTGAACATTTCACCTAAAATGTCATATGGTTTGCTTGAGTGTGATATTGTTATGTTACAAAATTACATGCTTATGATTTTGTAATAAAAGATTTTGTAATAAAAGGGGGCGTTATTTGTGCCAGATCTTGTATATCAAGCCAGAAAGTGTCCTCAAGAAATTTCAAAAAATAGAAAAGAAACAATACAGAATGCATTCTTAGAGTAGAATGTTAACAACAAAAAATGGAAAAGAAAGCAAAAACCTACTTTCAGAATTTAGAACTTCCTTTTAAAAATCTTTCATAACAAAAAGTCAAAGAAAAATTCAGAATATCTAGAAAACAGGAATGATGAGAACAGAAATAACTAGTTGGAACACAGAGAAACAAGAGAACTAATAAATAAATCCTGAAATTGGTTCTTTGAGAACCCCAAAACAAGACAAGAAGATAAAATAGTAGCCAACATAAGCAAAGGAAAAAAATAACACAAAATTCCCCAATCTGGGAATAACAACAGATAGAGATGAAGTCTGTAATCTCCCAAGACCTCATACAAGTGCCCTTAAACCCCCCAGGGTCACAAGCAAGTTGTGATCAAGGCAACAGAAAAAGTAGTTATGGTGGGGGGTAAATGGAGACAAATATGCTTGAACAACAATAAAATACTTTTTAAAAAAAAAATTAGTTATGGCACGGGAACCCTTAACCACAGAGGACATTCTCATAAAGAGACCCTCGATGCCTGATTGAACTACTGCCACTGTTTCCAATGTCACCTTCAGACCTACCCCAGTCCAGGAGCAGAAAGGCTGTGGCTTCCCAGAATCCCCTGGAGGATTTGTCTGAACTTCTCATTGGCCAGAACTAGGTCACCCGTCACCACAGTTTGCCACAGCAGGATTTCTTCCTGAATCACACAAGAAAACAGTGGGAGCCAGCATATAACCAGGGCTCTACTGACGAGGCAGAAGGGAGGTCTGCCCCCGTACCGTGTGGTGTCTAGGTCTCTTCAGGACTAAATTCAATCTCATTGATCATTTGTCTCTTTCAGAACCAAAGCTGCACTATTTTCATCAATGTCATTTCAGAGTATCTTTGGTATCTGGTAAGGAAAGTCTTCCCTTGAGTCAACATATTCTTGGCCCATCTTGTGTATTTTTACTCTGTTGAACCTTGGAATCGTATTGTCAAGTTCTATGATACTCAGGTAGGGAGAAAACAGCTATCATTTATTGGGCCCCTTCAAACCCCAATATGCTTTTGTTCTCCCTTTTCCCACTCTTCCACCTCTCCTTTAATGATTATCTTTTCATCTTTATAAAGATGGGATGTAAATGTTAACTCTGACGCTGTAAAAGTAAAGTGTAACTGTTACCAAGTTGTCAAAGATATATTACTATTGAAAGGTAATGGAACAAAAGGTTCAAGTGTGTTATTTAAACTTACAAAGAACTAAAGATAGTGTGAATATGAACTATGATGTGTCATGCGTCCCCAGACCACTCTCAGGAACACCCAGGCCAGCTGAGTGAACCCTATAGTACATATAAGGGGAAGAGGGCTATGTCCCATCTGTAATACAGACCTATCCCTTCGTGTAAGTGTACAGGTTAACTCTAAAAGTTGAAAACCAAAGACAAAAATTAACATTATGATGTTTGTGTAAATATTTTGTAATGCCAAACCAAGAAGAGATGTGCTAGGATTACATTTCGTTTTTGTTTTTTTTTTTTAAGTCTAATTTGATAATGCCTGGGCCATTTGAAGAGAGTATTTTTAGCATCAAGGGCCAATGGTTTCTCTTTTCTTACACACCATCAGTTGGTGAAATTATAATATATTTTACTTTGCTTCATATTTTGATTATAACTTCCTTGTCTAGGTCTTTTTCCTCTGCTGTTTTTAATTTTTCCCTTATTTCTTGTACTGTTGGGTTGGCCAATAAGTCTGTATGGTTTTTTTCATATAACAAAAGACACATTTTTCATTTTCACCAATAACTTCATTGATTTGCATATTTTGAGTATGTCGTCTATCTCACCCTACTGACTTCCAGTGGGTAGCGGCCAGGGGTGCTGCTAAACATCTTTCAATGCAATGACAGCCCCACAGCAAAGAATTATTTCGCCAGAATGTCAATGGTACCAAGAAACTCCTCAAACCATTTTTGACACATTTGATCAGTCACAGCACCTTCTCCATATACCGCAAAAATCTTTTTTTGGCATTTGAATTGCGTTTTCACCTTTCTTGAAATAATAAAGCATAATATGTCAAAAATGTTGTACATCTTCTTCCATCCTCAATATTAAAATGGCTACACAAAAATTCACCAATTTTGATAAGTTTGTTTCAAAGCACGCTGATATGACAGCTGTCACAAGTTTTGATCTGTTCTTTCATATGGGCCATGTTTCTTTGTCTCCTCATTTTGGCAGCCTCCCTGCATTTGTTTGTATGTATTAGGTAGAACTGCTATGACTCCCTGTCTATGTAGCGTGATCTGGTTAGTAGGTGTCCAGTGGGGTCCAATGTCACGACCTCCCCTATCACCCAAACTGGGTACTCAAGGTGCACCCTTCCTGTGGGCTGAGTACACCCTCCTCTTGTAGTTGAGCCTTGATTACTGTTGGCAGATCAATGGGAAGGATTTACCCAGGCCACTCAGCTGCAAAGACTGGCTGTGACCACTGACCACCACCCTCCACCCTCCATGGAAGATCAGCTGTGCAGGGGCAGGGTGGCGGTGCTCCCAGGTTTATAGCTGCCCACTGGGTGCACAGGCTCTGGGGTTTCTGGGGTGGTGCAGGCCAAGGTCAGTCCCTATCTGTGTTCTGCCCCAGAGCCACTCTGCCTGGGCTATAAAGCAATCTGAGATGGCTGCTACTTGTGCTGGGCTTGGAGATTCCCAGGCAAAGCCAAACTGTGAATCTAGGCTGGCTGCTGCCAGTGCCAGGCCTGGGGCCACTGAGCAAGAGGTACGGGGGCTGGGGGCTCACTGAGGCCAGCTGTTGCTTGTTTGAAATGATTTAGGAAGTTATGAAGCATGAGCCAAGAACAGCCATCCATATAGAAAAGTCTATTAACACTTGGGTGGGCCCATAAGATGGGTGGGACAGAGTCTCAGGGGATCTCCAGGGCTGGTCAGATAGTGTTAGCCTGGTTGATATAGTCTCAGATATGGCACCTGCCTGCCTGTTCTGTGGTTCTGTGGGGTGAGAGCTCAAGAAAGGAACAGTGGCCTCTGCCCACCTTTCTGTCTGGAAAAAAGCTGTCTTGCTGGTCTCGCCTTGATGCCAGACACTTCAGTTCCTCCCTGTATGCCATTGGTGCCTTTCAAGCTACTATCCTGGTGCTGGAGCTCAGAGGAAGTGAGCTGAGTAAGTCTATGTGTGGGTTCTTTAGGAGGAACTGCTTGGGATTCCAGAAGTTTCTTCCCCTAACTCAGTCCCTGCTGGTTTTTGCAGCCAGAGGTTATGGGGACTTACTTCCTGGCACTGGAACCCTCGACTGGGGGGCCTGGTGTGGGGCTGGGACTCCTCCCTCCTGAGATATCCCTCCTGAATTTTTATCCACCACATGTGGGTGTGGGGCCAGCCCATTCTGTGTCTCCACCCCTCCTACCAGTCTGGATGGATGTGGTTTCTTTAATTCCTTAGTTGTCAGACTTCTGTTCAGCTCGACTTCTGATGGTTCTGAGTGATGGTTGTCCTATAATTTAATTGTAATTTTGATGTGGTTGTGTGAGGCGGGAAGCCATGTTTACCTATGCTGTCATCTTGACAAAAATTCCACACTCAGACTTTTAAAAAAAAGTTCTTGGAGTCCTCTCTGCCAGAGCCTGCCATTCTTCTACTCCAATATGGATTGATTGCCAATCAGGCCTTCTGCCCAGTTGGCATTCCTGTTATTTCCTGTCACTGATCTCCTGGATTAGATCCACTGTTTTGTGAATCCCACATCTTCCTTTCTCTTGGCTTACACCCTTATTTTGCTGGAGAACATCCTCAAGTAGCTTCCTAAGAATGTATATTTGAGAGGTAAATTTTCTTAGTTCTTGCATATTTAAAAATATTTTTATTCCATTGTCACACTTGATGGATATTTTGGCTGGTTTTGAATTCTAAGTTGGAAGTCATTATCATATTTTTTAAAATATTTATTTATTTTAGACAGAGGGGAAGGGAGGGAGAAAGAGAGGGAGAGAAACATCAATGTGTGGTTGGTTGCCTCTTGCACTCTCTCCACTGGGAACTCGGTCTGCAATGCAGTCATGTGCCCTGACCCGGGAATCAAACCAGTGACCCTTTGGTTCCCAGGCCAAATCTACTGAGCCCCACCAGCCAGGGCTGGAAGTCATCGTCATATTATCGTTTTTTTTAAATTGTTGGTCTGTTGTCTTTTATCATCTAGTGTTGTTATGAAGTCTGATGCTATTTATCTTGATTCCTATTCCTTTTTCTCAGTTTTATCTCTGAAGAACTCTTATTAATTGCTTTCCAGACGTCTTAGATCACTCTTCAAAGTCCTAATATTTTCTCTCATATTTTTGTCTGTATTGTTTAGTTCCGTTTTTGGGGAAACTTCTTCAGTTTTATCTTTCAGTATTTCTATTAAAATTTGAACTTCAATAGTTGCATTTAGTTTCCCATAAGTCTTTCTTGTTCTCTACTCTTTTTGCATAATATTCCGTTCTCATTCTATGGATGTAATATTTTCTGTTAGTTCTCTGAAGAAGCTAATTAAAATAAAATTTTTCTGTATGTTCCCTGCATTTTCTGGGATTCTTCAAAGTTCATGTCCCCCCTATAAGTTATATGGGACTACTTTTAATATTGAAGGCCTCATTCAGATTTCTGATGATCCTTAGTGATTGGTTTATATTTAATACAGAAGGGCTATTTATCTATTGTGGATTTAATCTGCTTTAGGGCCAATAGGTTCGCTTTTTTTGCTTTGACTCTTCTGTATAGGGCAGGTAGCTGAGGAATAGAGTTCACATCCCACAAATGCTAGATTGAGGAGAAAATTGTTCAGGGGTTGCCAATATCCATGCTGGAAGCCCTAACTCTCTACAGACGTTGCATTCAATTTCTTTAGAGAACCGTCAGGTATTTTTGCTGCAGGCCTGCACTAGCTGCCAGTTCAGCTGTCTGTTGGGGGAGAGGAGGTTCCAACTGACGCAGTCATTCTGTATTAGGGCCTTCAATCAATTGCCAAGTGTTCAGTCCCTTTTAATTCTATTGCCTTCTACCATATGCCTGCTAATTCTGAGCCTACTCTCTGGTGTTATATCTGGCAAACTGGCTCCCACCTACTCAGTAGTTTCCTTCTCAAATATTCTAGACTAGATTTTTCCTGCTTATTTTATTCATTAACTAATTCCCATCTGCTTTCCAAAATATGTTGAAATCTGTCCATTAAGGATGACCTTTCATGTTCACCATATTCTGTTCATTTTTATGGGTTTATTCCTTTGTGTTCCTCAATACTTTTCTTGTAGTGAGCTAGTCAGGGTAGAGAAGTAAAACCCTGGGTGTATGTCTGTGTGTGTGTGTGTGTGTGTGTGTGTGCATGCATAGGAGTGCAAGCATGGTATATCAGAATGAATCATTGTCATCTATCTTCCTATTTCTAATAAATGTATTTAAGGATATTATTTTTTCTAGATGATCTCTTTGGCTACAAATCATAGGTTTTAATATGTAGGGCTCTCATTGTCGGTCATTTCTGAAGAGTTTATATTGGTTTTTGTTTCCTCTTTAACCAAAAAGTTACTTTGAAGCCTATTTTAAAACTTCCAAATGGAGAGTGGTTTTTTTTTGTTGTTGTTTTGTTTTATTTTTGTCCATTCTTTGATTCCTAAGTTTTAATTTTATTGTGTTGTTGCCAGAAACTGAGCTGCAAGATTTTTATACTTCAGATATTACTGAGACTGTTTTTGCTTTTATGAGCCCACCGGCAGATTATTTTTTTTCACTCTAACAAGTTTACATTACTGTACAGAGGTGGCAGACACTTATTTCATAATACAAAGAGTACAACCATATTTACTTACCTTGAGAGGAGGTAGGTAGGGAAGAGGGAGGAAAGCACATTCAGGAATGAGTTCTCCAAATAAAGCTCAGAACTTGTGTCCAAAATGACACAGGCATCACTTTCCTGAACGGCGAAGCCTTTCCTTTTGTAGGGATGAGCAGGAGAGGGATCAGTGATCGCAGCAGAGCACTCCTGTTGATTCCTCCTCTAGTCCCACTTCCTGTGTCCATGCTTGGCTATCAGATGGAATTGTGGGAACCAGGAATGATTACTATCACCTCTAAGTTATTCATATAGTTGAAAGTTATATCTATAAGCAAAGAAGAGAAATATGAGGAGTAGCTGCTCACCTTGTGGGGCAGGAAGATGGGATCAAGGACTGCAAAACAAACAAACCTATGGGAAGGAATCCCATTCTCATCCCCGGATAATGTCTTCATAAGTGAACCATTATTTCTTAAACTTAAAAATTAGGGCAAAATTATTATAATAAGGTATGTAAAGCTAGTCCTTGAAAATTAAATAGAGAAACCCAAGAGATGTGTTTTGTCTTTCATTTTCTCCTTGAACTCCAATCTTTCCCCTTTCGAGATACACATGAAAGCTCCACCACCATTAAGGTATTGATTTATCCCATTAAACTGATTCTGCCTTTATTCTTCTGGGTTCTAAAGTATCAGATTATTTTTTTTAGCCCAACAATTTTGTGCTTGACACTGCAGGTAAAGGGAGAGGAGAAGAAAACACCAAATTAAAAAAAAAACAATAAGCTTGGGCCCGGCTGGTGTAGCTCAGTGGATTGAGTGCGGGCTGGGAACCAGAGGGTCCTGGTTCAATTCCCAGTCAGGGCACATGCCTGGGTTGTGGGCCAGGTCCCCGGTGGGGGCCATGTGAGAGGCAACCACACATTGCTCTTTCTGCCTCCCTTCTCCTCTCTCTGAAAATAAATAAATAAAATCTTTAAAAAAAACAAAAACAATAAGCTTGGAAGGCAGGCTCAAGCTGACACTGGGCATGTTCCTTCATAGTACAAATAACAAATTTATAACTATTAAATAAAGTCTTAGTAAATGTGGCATTTCTGGTTTCCATGTACTTATTCTGTCTTTTCTTTGTGATTCTAGGTAGGTTTGCTTGGATTTTTTAAAACTTTTATTTATTTATTTATTTATTTTAGAGAGAGCAGAACAGAGGGTGAAAAACATCGATGTAAGAGATAAACATGGATTGGGTGCCTTCTGTCCACGTTCTAATTGGGGACCGATCATGCAACTTAAGCATATGCCCAAACCGGGAATCGAACCAGCAGCCTTTCGGTTTGTGGGATGATGCCCAACCAACTGAGCCAAACTGGCCAGGATTGCTTGGATTTTTTAAACAATTGACTTGATCTGATCATAGGTGATGCCAATACAGTGATCAGTCTGGGTCTTGTACTTCTCTTAGACAACTGGAACACTGAAAATAAGCGGTTCAGCAAGAATCAGAAGGGTGATTTCACTGAAAACAGCACCAATATAGGTGATCAGCCACATGAAGGCAGCTAGCTTCAAGGAGTTAATCAGATCTTCTACCAGAAAGAGAGAATAATGCGTTTCAGGGCCCTGTGGATGTGCACCATGGCAGCATTCACGTAATTATGGAAAGTTTCTGAGAAGAGAGTAATATCTACAACCAGGTAGGCTTTGAATGGATGGCCTTCTTCTGACTTCTGTACAGCCTGGATGATAGACTGTAGACCCTGAAGCTGATGATGATAGAGAGAAGAGCCAGGATGAGGTAAGAAACCCCACTGATAACACTGAAAGCTGCCAGGGAAAGCAGCACCATCAGTGTAGTGCCAAAGACAAACCCAGTTTTCTTCACATCTCACCAGAAAATCAGATCATGCACTTGATAGTGTTACATGGAGACAGATGTAACATCAGTATTTGCTGGTCACTTCCTGACAGGATGGATTTCAGTGGATCTCTGTTGGTAGCCCTATGGCCCCAGCCAGCGTTAAACACCAAAACCCTCTCAAATGTGGCTGGTAAGGGTGGGTCCTGGCTGGGTCTCAAGGCCAGGTTCCAGGTAGGACCTGAACTTCTTATTTATCCTCACCCAAGGATATTTTTTCATTGTTTTTTAGAAAGAGAGAAAGGGATAGAGGAAGGGAAAGAGAGAAACATCAATGCCAGAGAGAAGCATCGATTAGTTGCCTCCAGTATGCTTCCCGACTGACCGGGGATCACATGTGCCAGACTGGGAACTGAACTTGCAACCCAGGCATGTGCCCTGACCGGGAATCAAACCTGCAACCCCTCGGTTTTGGGACAATGCTCCAACCAACTGAGCCACACTGGCCAGGGCCTGAGGTTCTTGTTTGTTTGTTTTTGTTTTTGTTTTGAGGGGTGTAAATCATAAGCAACTTTAGGAAATATTCCATAGTGTTTGAAACAAATTTGTGGTTTTTATTTTTTTGTTGTATCATTGGGGATGTTCTAAACTTTTGGGATGCGTGTTATAGTCTTCTCGTTTTCCATTGTCATGTTGGATTTGCTCTTCTAAAAAAATACATAGTTTTTTTTGCCCTGGCTGGTGTGGCTCAGTGGATTGAATGTCAGCCTGCAAACCAAAGGGTCACTGGTTTGATTTCCAGTGCAGGTCACATGCCTGGGTTGCAGGCCAGGTCCCCAATAGGAGGCACATGAGAGGCAACCACACATTGATGTTTCTCTCCCTCTTTCTCCCTCCCTTCCCCTCTCTAAAAATAAATAAATAAAACCTTAAAGAAAAACAAGGGAAAACTCATTAAAAAATACATATTTTCTATTAGTTCAAGAGACTTTTAGACAGATGGAATGGAAGTTTGCACTCTATTTGCCATACCCATAAAGTCTTTGTGGTTATTGGTTATCTGTCCATTGCTATCTCTATGACATTTCCCTGGTTTTTATCTTCTACAGTTCTATTTTTAATGGGAGCTATTTAAAAAATGTTATAGTCCCAATTTTAATTTTTAAATATATTTTTTATACTCACCCGAGGACATTTTTTTCATTGTTTTTAGAGAGAGAAGAAGGAACGGGGGAGAGAGAAAGAAAGAGAGAGGGAGAGAGAGAGACAGATTAGGCATGTGCCCTGACTGGGAATTGAACTTGTGACCTTTTGGTCCACAGGACGATGCTCTAACCTACTGAGCCACACAGGCAAGGATTAGTCCCATTTTTTCTAATGACTCATTTTTAATATAAGATTGTGAGTTTTTAAAAGATTTTATTTATTTACTTTTGAGAGAGAGGGGAAGGGAGGGAGGAAGAGAGGGAGAGAAATATCAATGTGCAAGAGATACATAGATTGGGTGCCTCTCATGCACCTCCAACTAGGGACCTGGCCTGCAACCCAGGCATGCGCCCTGACTGGGAATTAAACCAGTGACCTTTCAGTTCACAAGCCAGCGCTCAACCCACTGAGCCATGCCAGCCAGGGCTAAATGACTCAATTTTAATTCTACTAGTAAATGCATTAAACTCTAGTATATTTTCCTACTTTGCAATAGCAAGAGTGAAATTGTATCATTTAAGTCCTGTTTATTTAAACTAAGGAATTTTTAATGAGACCCTCTTTGTTGGTTTTCTCTTTCAAAAATGTCTTGAATTCTAGTCTTGTACACTTAGTCTTCCCAATCTAGCATTAATTTGTTCCAGTCTCTAAAAACTGCTGGATTTTGACTCAGGCAAAGAATTTCCAGATTAATTTTTGAAGAACTGACATCTTTATTATGTCTACTTTTCCCTTGGTAGTTTCTATTTTTTTTTCAGGTCTTCTTTTATGTTTTTCAGTAAAGTTTTATAGTTTTTTAACAGAAGTTTTTGGCTTTTCTTATTAAGTTTATTATTAAGAAAAAAACATCCAACCAGAAAAGAATGAAGAAACAAGAATTCAAAAAACTGAGGAGAGGCTTAGGAACCTCCAGGACATCTTTAAACGTCCCAACATCCGAGTCATAGGGGTGCCAGAAGGAGAAGAGGAAGACCAAAGGATTGAAAACTTATTTGAACAAATAACGAAGGAGAACTTCCCCAAGCTGGTGAAGGAAATAGATTTTCAGGAAGTCCAGGAAGCTCAGAGAGTCCCAAAGAAGTTGGACCCAAAGAGGAACACACCAAGACACATCATAATTACATTACCCAAGATTAAAACTAAGGAGACAATCTTAGAAGCAGCAAGAGAAAAGAGGACAGTTACCTAGAAAGGAATTCCCATAAGACTGTCAGCTGATTTCTCAAAAGAGACCTTGCAGGCAAGAAGGGGTTGGAGAGAAGTATTCCAAGTCATGAAAGGCAAGGACCTACATCCAAGAATACTCTATCCAGCCCTGGCTGGTGTAGCTCAGTGGATTGAGCGCGGGCTGGGAACCAGAAGGTCCTGGTTCGATTCCCGGTCAGGGCACATGCCTGGGTTGCGGGCCAGGTCCCTGGTGAGGGCCATGTGAGAGGCAACCATACATTGCTCTTTCTCTCTCCCTTCTCCTCTCTCTGAAAATAAATAAATAAAATCTTAAAAAAAAAAGAATACTCTATCCAGCAAAGCTATCATTTAGAATGGAAGGGCAAATAAAGTGCTTCTCAGATAAGGTCAAGTTCAAGGAATTTATCATCACCCACCCTTTATTATATGAAATGTTAAAGGGATTTATATAAGGCATGGAGGGATATCAACAGGGGAGTTGTGGGAGGAGAGCGGGGAAAAGGGGCAGAGAATAAGTAGCATAAATGGTAGGTAGAAAACAGGGGGAGGTTAAGAATAGTATAGGAAATGTAGACAACAAAGAACTTATGTGTATGACCTATGGACAAAAACTAAAGGGCAGGGAATGGGGGGGTGAAGGGGAATAAGAGTGGAAAATGGGACAACTGTAATAGCATAATCAATCAAATATATTAAAAAAAGATTTGGTAGAACTCATCTGTAAAACTCTCTGAGCTTGTGTTTTGGGTGGGAGGTAGATTTTTAAAAGACATAGTCAATTTCTTTTTGGTTACAGAGGGTCTACTCAGGTTTTCTGTTTCTAGGGTCAGTTTTAGTAAGCTGTGCTTTTTTAGGAATTAACTCATTGTGCTTATGTTTTTCAATGTATCCACACAGTCGTTCATAATATCCTTTTGAAATGTACCTCTGCTATCTGTCATCTATTGTATAATCTATTGCATCTGTAGGCCATATCTCCTTTTCATGTCTAACATAAAGAAATGAAAAGTCCATTTAGTTTTGGCCAAAAAGTCCATTTAGTTTTTTCCATAAAATAAAAGACACATTTTTCATTTTCACCAATAACTTTATTGATTTGGATATTTTGAGTATGTTGGCCATCTCCCACGTGGTATAATGTTGATTGTTCTCAGTTAATACCTGGATTTGATCGCTATCAACTTCAACTGGTCTACGCAACCATGGAGCATCATCCAGCCAGAAATCTCCAGCATGAAACTTCGCTAATCACTTTTGACATGTTCGTTCAGTCACAGCACCTTCTCCACACACTGCACAAATCTTTTTCTGCATTTCAGTTGCATTTTTACCTTTCTTGAAATAATAAAGCATAACATGCCAAAAACGTTGCATATTTTCTTCCATCTTCAATATTAAAATGGTTACACAAAAATTTACCAATTTGTTAAGTTTTTTTTAATGCACGCTGATATGACAGCTGTCACAATACAATCTAACAAAATTGTTTTGAATGAAGTTAAAGACAACTAAGCTCTATTAGAGCCATCTTATGGGAAAAACCAAATGAACCAATTATTAGCCAACCTAATAATTGATTTGTCTCTTTTCTCTTATATCTAGCTTGTTAGAGGGTTGGCTTTTGTTGTTCAGCTTTTCAAAGACTCAGCTTTTGATGTTCTCAGTTCTCTCTATAACATGTTTCTGCTTCACCAATTTCTGCTCATCCTATTTTTCTTCTACTTTTCTAGGTTTACTATCCTGTTCCTTTTACAGCTTCTTGAGTTGGATGTTCAGCTTGCTGACTTGTTTACTGCTGTTGACTCAACAACCTACTTAACATTTCCACTTGCACGTCTAACAGGCACCCCAAGCTTAGCACGGCCAAAACAAAATTCTTGATCTGTATCTCCAAAAATGTGCTTTTCTTACAGTTTTCCCAATTGTGGTGAAAGCCACCCATTTAATCAGTTGTTCAGGCCAAAAACTCAGGAATCATCCTTCTTTCTTCTCTTTTATACCCCACAGCCAACCCTTTCTGCTTGATTTTGAAAATATAGCTTGAATCTCACAACTACTCAGAATCTTCACTGCTACTACCCTAGTCAATGCCACTGTCACCTCTCCTATAGTATTGTCAGAACCTCCTGAATGGGCTCTTGCTCCTAGTCTTGCCCCATCACAGATAGTTCTCCACATTGCACCTACAACATAGATCTAATGCTGTCGGCTCCCAGTTCAAAATTCTCCAGGGGCTTCTCATCTCAAAATAAGCTCCGAGTTCCCATGGTGGCTCCCGCTGCCTCTCCAACTGCACACCCCACCCCTCTCTAGCCACATAAACTTCCCTGTTAGCCCCCAACATGCCAGGCATAGTCTTTCCTCAGGGCCTTTCAACTTGCCTGAAATGTTCTCTCCCTAGATATCCATATGTGGGAATAAAATGAGGGCAAAAGCCTATGGATATCTAAATAGCACCACCTTCACCCTTGTTTTATTTATCTCAAAGCCTGTATTACTATGTGACATTATATTATACATTTATTTATATGTTTAGTATAAATATACCCCATAAGAATGTTAGTTTGCTGTCTTGTTTAGTACTTTGCATCTAGAACTTGGAACAGTGCCTGGCACATAGCAGCTGTTTAATAAATGAATGGGTGGGAGCCAAATCAGAATCCGAAGTTTCTTTATTAATCATAGAACTAGCACAAGGAGAATTGGATGAATTGGATGATGGCTGGAATCAGAGTAAGGTCGCCTTGACAAACAGCATTGTCCTGAACACCTCACTGGCTAAAACTTTCTCATACTCTTTAATATTTTTTCCAAAACGGAATTGCTGGATCTTAGTTCCCAAATCACCTCTTGTAGGAAGTCTTCCCCTCCAGACAGAGTTCAGCGGTGTTCCTCTGTGTTCCCACTGCCTCTTCTTCACACCCCTACCAAACCATCTGATCCAGCAATGACAGGTCTCCTGTAACTTTGGCACGTACCCTCTTCCCCATTCCCCCACCCCCCCATCCCCCGAGTTTCACGAAGGCCAGGACAGTGATTTGCTGTCAGTTTATTCCCTGCCTCTATGAGACTGTGACTCATGGCAGGCTCAGATGAAAGAATGCAATGGGTAGGCCTATTAAATTAAGGTCCCTCGGCTGGAACAACGTAACAACGTCAGGCTCCAGGGAAGGCAACTTCACTGCTTCTACTAAAAGTGGTTGTATTGAGAAAATGAGGGTGCGGTGAAACACTTATTGCAGCGTATTTGGTGCATTTGTGGACAGCATGGCAATGGCCCAGGAGGGCCACGAAAACAGGAGTTCGGAGCCTAGGTCTTCCCTTGCCCCAGCATCCGCAAGGGCCCATTAATTCTTAATATTCAAATTCCGCCCACTAGACCAACCTCTTCAAGCTCAAGCCGCCTCTCTTCCCCAAATGACGGCCAACGGCAGCCAATCGACAGCTGGAGAGGGTGCCCACCCCCTTTTCCTTAGCCAGAATGGACACAAGCTCCCGCCAATTGGCGACGCCACCGCCGAGGCCCCGCCCCGCCCCGCCCGTCTCACCCAATTGCGGGCGGGCTCGCTGCGGTCCTGGAGGCGAGACGCGGGCGCGCAGGTGCAGCTGCGCGCCTGCCGGCCGGGAGGGCGGGACGCGACGTCGGCCGTGCGGGGTCCCGGCGTCGGAGGCGCGCGCGCTCCCTTCTCTCGGAGAGGGCTGTGGTAAAAGCCGTCCGGAACATGGCCGCCGCCGCCGCTGCCGCGCCAAGCGGAGGAGGAGGAGGAGGCGAGGAGGAGAGACTGTGAGTGGGACCGCCGCGGCCGCGGGCGGGGACCCTTGCGGAGGGGCGGGGGGTAGGGGCGGGACGTGGCGCGGGAGGGGCCCGCGGGGTCGGCGACACGGCTAGCGGATGGCGTCCCTCCTCTCTACCCTCCCCCTCCCGCCGCCGCCGGTGACTGCTTCCCCCCGGCCCGTCACCCACACTCGCGGGTGACCGTCCTCGCTGCGGCCTCCAGGACCGCCTTCGCCTGGCGCTCCACTCCCTCCCGCCTTCGGCGCGCATCCTGGCCCCAGCCCCGCGGGCGCCCCTTTCGCCGGGGCTTCACTTGTCCGGGCTGCGCGCGCGTCGTGCCCTTCTAGGGGCTTCGGGCCCACGGCGCCGTCGCGCGCCCGCGGCCCCGGCCTCTCCCTAGATCGCGCTCTCCCCTCTCCCTTTCTCGCGCGCCCCCTCTCCCGTTACTCGGCACCCCCCCCCGACCGGCGCGCGTGCGCAGTCCGCCTCCTGTCGGGAGAGTGCGCCACAAGGGCTCCTGCGCTCTCACCCCCATCTCCAGGCTTTGCCTCCCCCTCCTTCTCGCCCATTCCATGACTTTCTGCCCCCACTGTGCGCAAGTCGTCCACCATCTCCTTTCCCATCTAGCAGGAACAAGTAGGTGGGAGTTATTGTCCACCCACAAAAGGAATTACATGTTGTGCTCCTGGTCCCACAACTCATCCTAAAGAGGCTGTTCTAGTTCCCATCAGGAGCCATGGGTAGGGGATTGTGTGTCCAGCAGCACCTGAAGCTCTTCCATAGGAGCGCGCTCCTGGGGTCTTTGGGGTTGCTGTGGCCTCAGAATATGAGCGCCCTCTCTATCCTCCCCCCTTCGCCGGCGATCTTCCAGTTACATAAGTGGAGTGGGACATAGTATATAACGGGCTCCCATAGTCTTGGAGCGTGAAGAAGATCACCAGTACCAGATGGGGCAAGTTCATCGCATTGCTGTGGTTCCTGTCGGTTGTCCCTGAAAGTTTATTTTCTTTTTAGTTTGGTTATAACTGAATCACCCAAATTGAAACTCAGGTGACTTTTACGTAGCGTGGCAATGTGTCTGTGGTTTTGCACTGAAGACTTAAGGTCATTATGAAGAGTCTGAGAAGAGTGCTCTCACGGAGGAGACCATTTATGACATTGCTAAGTGTGGACCGGAGACAGGGATGCTTGCTCTGGAATACCTCTGTGGCAGTCACTTCTGTTGTGTGTTCGGTGTGGATTGGTCACAGCAGAAATGGGCTCCACCACAAAATTGATATTCCTGACTCATGGTCAAACAGATATGTCCTTCTGGCTGTTTTTCCAGGAACAGGAGTGGGCTTTGCAGAGCCATTCACACATTGTGTCTGCTGTGTGGCGTCAGTACCCCAAATTGTGAGATGGTAGGATCAAATTCAGGGGGTGGTTGGTGATCGTGGAACCAAAACTACCGGTGTGAGGTGCTAAGTGGCTTAGACTTTGTATGACTCTCACAAGTTGTGGGCATTTGTTATATCAGAAAAATGAAGCATATTCAGACCTTGCTAGTAAAATTTGCTGTAAATAGGCAGTTATTACTCTAGAGGAGAAATTTGGATTTTGTGGCTAGAATTTTCATCTGGATCTCAGTGATTGCAGTTAATAACAAGATTGAACTGACCTCTTGGGTCTGTTGAAATATGCTGGGTCCTTCTTTAAAATACAGGGTCTGTATTTTTAGGTCTTCTGGGAATTTCCCTCAGGGATTCAGGGAAATAGGCTTGTTTATGGGCTTTTTTAGGACTTCTACTTCAAATCCCAGTCAGGGAGCCTAGGAAACACTTCGTTTTATTTTCTTCCTTAGACATGTCAGAAACTTAAAGGGCACAGTCAAATCTAGTAGAATTACAGTACCCATTTGTGGCATGTCAGCTAGGTGTCTGATCAATGAGGTACATCCTGTTCGTGCACGCAGACACAGAAACCTCACTTGACAAAGATTCCAAGGTTTGTACATCTGAACCTGAGATGTGGCAGGACAAGGGCTCTGCTTTGTTTTGCCGTTGTTGGCAATGTGTTTTCCTCCTCAGATGCCCTCCAGCTAGCTGTTTGTTATACCCCTATCCCTTTAAACAGCACAGGCAGCTTCTAGAATATAATGTCTCTGCAGAGTTCCTGGTGGCATCTGAAGTCAGCAACTCCTAACAGCTTGAAGAAACCTATGACTTTCTTGCTCGAACTGGCTTATCACACTGTCCTATTTCTTATT
This sequence comes from Micronycteris hirsuta, assembly GCA_004026765.1. Classification (NCBI taxonomy): domain Eukaryota; kingdom Metazoa; phylum Chordata; class Mammalia; order Chiroptera; family Phyllostomidae; genus Micronycteris; species Micronycteris hirsuta. The sequence goes on along the minus strand of PVJI01004214.1, from coordinate 87,139 downwards.
GTTACAAATTTGCCTGGAATGCTTTAAACCTAGAGTACCAGGTCTTTGTTTCACCTGACAGAGCATGATGCAGTCAAATCCTGCTCCAGCTTTTGTGCTGTTTGTGTATTGGTGGGGTTAGAATAGAATTTTGCATTCTATTTGCAATTTCCAGCCAGACTCATTGTTTCCCTGCCTGCACTGCTTCTGAGTGGCTGACTCTAGTGCGGTGGGGAGGCAAGCTGTGGAGTTTGACAAAAACTGGCTAAATGACTGCATTGCGATGTTGCCCCCCACCCAAATCCTCCTTCCCCCACATGGAGATGGAATGAGAAGCTCACTTCTTTAACTTAGAATAAAGAAGAGCAGAGGTAAAATTGTTAGTTCTTGTCTCAAGCGCAGTTTCCACCGCTAATGTACCTGCCTGGGATTATTTGCATGATAAATGATGTGTCCTGGAAGCAGTAATCTTTTATAAAGGTGAATATCAGTGGAAATCTTTTCATTGGATAAGAATATTTTGTTGGCCGGCTGCCTGAGTATCTGTGAAGAGGGGAGAATCACAGAAAATGTTTGACATCTGTAGTAGCTAGTGTTTTAAACTCACAGGGGTAAAGAACAGTCCTAGACTGGCGGCAAGTGCTAGGGAGTTTGGCAGGACACCTGCTTGTACTCACTGTTCTCTGTTACGGTGACACAAGACCAGCCTCCTGTGGCTGATGGGCACAACATTTTTTTCTGGAGCAGAGCATTATTGCTGCTCCAATGGAAGGACCTTGTCCTCCATGCTTCTGTACTAGCCCTATTCATGCAAACTGCCATCGTCACCACTGTGTTTCTACCTCGTTTTGGTTAGGACAGATGTAAATGGGCTCGCCTTACTTGGGCTCACTTACACAAAGGTTGTGTTCCTCTGCATTTACCTGCTCTCTTCTGTCTTTCTCTTGCAAAGAACTTTTATCTATTGAAAACTTAATTTGCATGCCATTGCTTAAATACTTGGTTCCACCACTTTGATGGTAGGTATGGTGTGTAGGGGACCTGAGTGGAAATGGGAGTTTGGGGGCGGGCAGGGCATCCCCACTCAGAGAGCGCGGTGGCCATTCCATTAGAGAATAAAGCCTTGGCCTTTATAGCTTTTTCAAGGCACAGTTGTGTTGAGTCTGCTGGCTTGTGGATGTGTTCTCAGTATAGCTGTTTTGCTGTTACTGCAGAAGTCTGGACTCTCGGGAGCAAGCCTGAGGAAGTGGTCACTTGTCTTCCTTGCCTAAGAGCTGGGGTTGTTAATATATATGGACCTGCAAGTCACTGCTTTATTGGGTTTTCACCTAACTGCTCTCATTTGCTTCACTTTTATGTCCCCCATTGAAATCTTGAGTTAATCAAAGATCTTAAACTTTCAGAGCTGGAAGGAACCTTAGTCCAGCTCCCGCAGTTTGTAAGTAAAAAAAAAAAAAATTGTGGCTGTGAGAAGTGGCTTTTTCAGGGCCCTCCAGCCAGGATACCAGTTTGATTTTTATTATATAGCTAACTGAGTAATACTGTTACCTTGACTTTGAGGATTTCAGAGCATTCTATGACTCGAATGTTAAGGGACTTATAACCCCTCACTGCACCTCAATAAATAATTCTAGGTACCATCCTGGTGTTACACACCAGCTATAAGTAAAAGACTTGCTTGGTGTTGCCCTTCCTCTGGGTTTGATTATACAAGTAATTGTGTGAATAGTCTCTAAGTTGTACATACTAGGCTTTTTTTTAGTCTAAAGATAAAAGTGCTACTCTTGGGCCAGCGAGGTATCAGAAATGAGCTAATATGGCCCAGTTTAGGTTTTAAGAAGGAAATGATGGTTATCTTAATGATGAAAAATGTAATGGCAGAAGTCCTTTTTTGAACATGTGTTCAAAAGCAAAAGAGAAACTGTCAAACTAAGAACTCAGTTTGTTGAACATTGCAATTTACTGATCTGAGAGACTTTTTAAAAGTGATTGCTCTGAGTCAGACTTGTGTATTTTGGAGGATGGCTTTGGATCTCCCAGGGCACTTGGTTTCTGTTGGTACTGCTTTATTCTCTTAGGGTTAAAGCCCCTTTTCATGATGTTACAGTAGCTTGTTGCAGCTTCAGCTGTTTGAGAATGAAGGGAGACTCTGCCTCTGGATTTCACGTGTTCTTTTTGGGATGAGATTTTAGTATTGCATGTTCTCTTGAACGTGTATTCTATCTCTGAGTATTTCTGTATGACATGATACAAGAAATACTTGCTAGAGATCACCACTAAGGGTATGCTTTATAGTGTCAAAATGTCCTTCAGAGGTGACAAGACCTGTGATAGTGTCGATTCTAACAAGCATGAATCTTTCCTTTATTTTAGCACTGTGTGTTAATGTGCCAGAAACTTGCAGTTTATCCTTTGTTTCTAGCTAGGTGAGCTGGGAAATAGCATAGTACTTTGTCTATATGTTTATCTTCAAAATGTCCCAAATAGCCCTGGGAAAAAGGTCCTGCAGCACAATGGGGGCTTTCAACTTACGATTTTCTTTGTTTTAGGCTCCATAAAAATACAGACTCACCAGTTCCTGCTTTGATGTGACATGTGACTCCCCAGAATACATCTTGCTTCTGTAGACCAGCTCCAACAGGATTCCATGGTAGCTGGAATGTTAGGGCTCAGGTAAGTAACCTTCCTTTTTTTTTTTTTAGTATATGTCCTGGTTTGGCCATCTGTTTTTAAAAAAAAAGGAAAAAAAAACAAGATGTACTACTCTTGGACACTATAAAAGTACCCCAAAGACTAAAGACAAAACTGTGCCAAACTGTGCCATATAATAAAAAAAAGTCACTTCCCTGAGCCCTGAAAGGTCAGTTTGGGTAGGGTTACTTGGTAGCTACAGCGTGATCTAGGGGCGGGCGTCAGATTAGAGCCGGAACTGGTGATCTGCAACTTCAGTTCACCTTGAAGCAGGTCAGCTGAGCTGAGAGCACTTTGATTGAGCTCTTCACCTGCCGCTGCTGTTGTTGCCCAGTGGTCTTCAGCATGGTGCTTTGTTTGCTTTGGTTTTGGATAAATGACTTCCTGGTCAACCTTAGTGAGCAGTGGTAATGCATTTTCAGATATGGGAACTGGTGTGTGGTCCTCTGGAAGGATAGCCTCCTGAAAGCTGTTACAGAACAGTGGAGCCCATGGTTAATGGCATGTACTTGCCACACTCCTTCCATGGGAACTAAAGGGAACACCCAGACACACGTCTGGCTCTTGAGACTCTAGAGCAGGGTGAGTGCCTTTTGGAAAGCGGGGGATCCAAGCCATTGGAGGTCTGACACTCAGGTGCTCTGTCAGTCACACTTTTGACTATTTTGGTGCCATTGTGCAGACTTTAATTTTGTAAAAATGAATGTTTGCTTCATTTCTCAATTGTTAGGTTCAATATCTCAAGCTCTTTTTTTTAAATCAGTGGTGGTCACTCCGCATTTGATGTTTTAACACCTGGATTTCAAACATTCCATGTGGTAAGGCAAAACATTCTAATTGAATTTTTCCTTTTTTTTTTCCTAAGAAAAAATGTGAGTTTCCACATATGTTGCCATTGTGATTCCAGCTGAGACCCTCAAGTAGCACTTTGTTGTGTCTCTAGTGATTTCCAACACCTCAGTCTAAAGCTGTGTGGACATCCTTGACAGCCCATTTAGAGACTACGTGAGGGGCAGGGTTTGGGCAGAGGAGAATAGAAGGTGTAGAGTGGAAGGCGAGAACCTTGTAAGGTTCTCCAAGTCCCAAATTTGGTTTCACCCCGATCCTGTGACTCAAATTGTCATTACCCTTTGCTGTGGGGTGTGCCCTGGGCCGTGCTGACAGGACATTCTTTGTACTCCACATAGTATGTTTTGCTGGTGGGAGTTCTGTGGCTGGCACTTTGTGCATTGTCTCAGAAATTGTGTGGACTAAATGTAATATGGGTAGTAAATGGGTTTCTTCTGGTAGATGGCAGGCCTTGGAGGTGGTTTATGTTTTTAATAGTCTTTTTCTAAGATTATGAATGGATTTTATAAGACAGGCAGTGTTGACTCTATACAATCTCTTCTAAGAAATATAGAAAGGAAGAGACGTTTTAAAAAACATCTCTTATTATGAATGGGAAAGAGACATCCATTTGAGCTTCAGGGAACTTTGAAGGGAATAATAAAAGGAAAGAATCTGTCTTTAATAGGTAAATGCTTTCTCTTACTCATTTTTAAAGAAATTATAAAAAATAATACATAGTTTTATGGAAAACTCAAGCCGTTTTAAAATACATCAAGTAAAAAAGCGAAAGCTCCTTGTTACTCTCTGTGCCCACTGCTCAGAGTGACCACTGTTACAGCTTGCCATAGGTCCTTGCGAATCTTCTTCTCAGGCTATGCAAATAGGCACCCTTTCTGTTTTTAACAAAACAAGGTCTCTCTGCCTCATTTTTGTTAAATAACAGCAGGATCTGGTGCTAACTTACTGTCATGCATTGTCCCTCTGTTGGTTTTCCCAACAGTTTCCTATTAGAGATACTATTGGATTGAACTTTGTCATTCTTTTTGAAAAACAGCTGCCTGGACTTGGAGTTGCTGGTGACTACCACCACGTTGCCTTTCTAAATGGCTATTCCTGTTCTCACAACAGTCCGGGAAAGTACCATTTCGCCATACCCTCCCAGAATTGTTTATCCATCTTTTACATTTGTGCTCTGGGTTATTACTGAGGCTGAACCTCAGTAATCGTTGGCCATTTGTATTTGGTCTTTGTGAATCGCCTCTTTGTGTTGTATAGTCCTTCTTCCATCAGGATATTTTTAAGTCAATTTGTAGGAACTCTTAATGTATTAAGGATATTAATTCTCTGTCATCATGCAGATATTTTCCTACTTTGTCTCATATCTTTTGATTATACTTGTCTTTTTGATATATAAGATTTCTGTTATGATTTCTTGTTTTGCTTTTATAGTTAGAAAATCCTTTCCTACTCTTCAGAACATAATCAATATTCATCTATATATTCTTCCGAAAAAACTTGATATACTCTATTCACACATACATATTTGATAAGTATAAAAGGATCCTATGGGTAAGTTGTCCTATGTTTTTTGTATGGGTTTTAAAAATACCTGTATCTGTACTTAACTTTAGGGTGGGATGAGGTCTAGAGCCCACTTAGCCGGTTGTGTCATAGCTATTTGGTGAACCAGTGATACGGTCTTCACTTTTATCATGTGCTGACTTCAAGTGAACAAAGCATATCTTACTTTTTTCTTTCTGAATTTTTCTTTGTGAGGCTTGGTGGCAAGCCCGATGTCAGCAGATAATCATTTATTTATTCACCCAACAAACATTTGAGCTCCTGCTTTGAGGAAGGGGCAGTGCTGGACCCTGCAAGTGCTGCCTTCTCATTGACTCGGGGCAAGGCTACAGAAGTTGCAATGCCAGTGGCATGGCTACAGTGCTCATTCTGGAAGATTCCAGAAAATAGTGGATCTTCACAAAAGTAGGTTTTAGATAATCTAGGAGGAATTCGGAGGCCGTGTGTGTGTGCGCGCGCATGCACACATGCATTTAATTCCGACGTAAGTTTTAGCTTTAGGGTAGACTGCAACATAAAGCATAGTTTGTTTTATAACTCATGTAATTGCAGGCTGATTTTTGTCTTGAATTATGATGAAGGCTTTTTGCAGTTGAAACAGTTCTATATGCAGCCAGCTTGGTTGTTATGATAGAATAAAAGTTACATACTGATAAAAATGGTAATTTTCTTCTATGATGATTTTGAAGCTTTTCTATAAAGGCTGATAAATATAAAGACAGACTTTTGGTGAATATATTCTTAGAGGAACGAGTGTAATTTTTTACAACTTGCATCATTTAAATCTAATAAATATGCTCAAAACTGAAGTGGAATCCTGATTTGGATTGAAAACATTTTTTACTTAAAAAAGGGATATAAATGACTAAGGAAATGGCTTCTTGTATAAGGTTGGGTTTTTTAAAAGTGAGTTTTTGAATAGTTGGGTATATGGTACAGAATGAAAAACATGGTATAAAAGGTTATATGGTAAAAGACTTGCTACCCTGTCCCCAGATACCATTTCTCTCCCTGGAGGCAACCATCATTACTAGTTTCTTATTAATCTATGAGTGTGTTTGTGTAATTTTTAAATTGTAGTATAATACAGCCGTGGCTGGTGTGGCTCAGTGAATTGAACACCAACCTGTGAACCAAGGGGTTGCCAGTTTGATTCCCTGTTGGGGCCAGGTCCCCGGTTGGAGTTGGGGGCATGTGAGAGGCAACCAACTGGTTTTTCTTGCTCATTAGTGTTTCTCCCCCTCTCTTTCTCACTCCCTTCCCCTCTCTCTAAAAATAGATAAATAAAATCTTTTTTAAAAATTGTAGTAAAATATATAATATCAAATTTACCGTTTTATTCATTTTATGTGTACAGTTTAGAGACATTAAATACATTCTCATTGTTTTGCAACTACCACCACTAAGCATCTCCAGAACCCTTTTCATCTTGTAAAAGTGAAACTGTCCCCATTAAACCATTCCTCCCCATTCCTCCCTCCTCCTCCAGTGCAGTCAACCGTATACTTTCTGTCTCTCTGAAATTGGTTATCTCATATTAGTATATATTATTATATGTGTGTTTATGTACATATTTTATGTGTGTGTTTACACAAAGAATAAAATACTGTGCACTTTTGTGATTGCTCTTTTTAGTTAATGTATCTCGGAGATTGTTCAGTATCAGTTCTGATAGACTTGTATCATTCTTTTTAAGGATTGGGTTAGTAGTCCATTATATGGACGCACTATAATTTATTTAAATAGTTTTTAATTGATAGATGTTTATGTTTCCAGTGTTTTTAACTTCATTAATGCTGTAGTGAATAGTGTTTTACATATATCATTTTGCTTACAGCCAAGTATACCTATAGGAGAAATTCCTAGAGATGGGACTTGCGGGATCAAAGGGTATGTGCATTTTAAACTTTGATAGATATTGCTAAATCAAGGGTGGCCTTTTAATTGCACAGTTGTAAAGAAAAGACTACATATGAGTAGATAAGCATACAAATTTGTGACTTCCTGATTATTTGTAGAGATTAGAGAACTGTTAATTAGGTCAGGAAGACATAGTTTTTAACAGTTAGCACTGGAAAGCAAAACTTCAGAAGCTTCCATTTTCATCAGATGTGACCTTGTGTGAGCAGAACCTGTAAGGAAGGACCCTTCAGTTGGTAAGAGGAACTTCAGCCAGTTCTCATTTGTGAATCTTGAAGAAAATGGAGCATTTTTTATTTTGGTACTGTTCTAAGTTGCAGTGGCTCTTGGGACTCAGGGTTGAAGATTCTTCATGGCTGCTAGACCTTCTGTTCTTGTTTTAATTGTAACATGCATAAGGAATAGTATCTTGGGAGTATTCAGGACCAGATTGCTGTTGCTTCCTTTCTCTTTCACTGTTGTACTTTTTATATAGCAATACTTGATTCATTTACTGTATACTAATGGAGCATCTATTAGGTGTCAGTTACTGTCCTAGATGCTAGGGCCTGTTTCTAACCCTTAGCAATCATAATGGTCTAAAGGAAGGTCCAGACAGGCAAACAGGCCATTGCTTTACCAGAGGCTAAATGCTACAATGCAGAAGTGCTGGTCACTGAGGGAGCACATCAACTCTAGACAGGTTCCACCTAGACTTGGCGATGAGGTGAAGGAAGTGACTTCTTTGAAAAGTGACCCCCAAGACATTAGCTAGCTCCGGAGAAAGTACGAGTGGAGGAAAGACCAGCATGTACGGAGGCTTGGGCAAGAGAGAAGTGTTTGGTTGGGTCTGAGGAGTTTGGAGGGTGGAGGTGAGACAGGCAGAGCAAGTCAGGCTGAGGGGCTGGGAGCGGTTCTGTTTGCAGTGTGCTGGTAGGGAATTAGACACAGCCTTTCCAGCTGTGCTGAATAGTCTCAGCTTTCCTTCCAAGACGCAGCATATTCAGAAATACTCCCAAGCCCCAGAACGTAATGCGAGGCTCTCTGACCATCCGTCATGTCCCCTTTCCACCCCTCACTGCTCTGGAGGCCATCTGCCTGAGCTGACTTCCCACCCACACTTCAGGCCCTGAGGGCTCCCACTCCAGTTCTTTCCATGGAACCTTCCTTCCCCCCACTTCTGCCCCAGGAAACCCTGGAGGGCTTCCCCTTCTCCAGCACACTTTATTCTCTGATACTCAATGCAGAGAGGAGGGCAGGAGCTTGCATGGCATGTGAGTCAACCGTGGTACCACATTCACTGCTTAGTTCTGATTTAAAAGTTTTTTTTTTTTGTTTTGTTTTTTTACGAAGACTTCCATTGTGAAGGAAGCAGTGCATAAATAAGCATGCCTGCTCCTGGCTTGTCGAGGATCAGGTCCACCCTGACAAGCCACTGTGGATGGCCCACTGTAGTCCCTGCAAGCTTGTGCTAAGGAGGTGAGATCAGAGCCTTCCTCATCACTCCTCCATGTGCCTGTCTTTGAGGCCGTGCTCTCCTGCAGTCCTCCCTGCCCTCTTCTTCCGTGACCTCTACCTCTGTTCATGTGGTAGTTACTCTCATACTTTCCACTTGGACTTCGGAAATATTAGCAGTTTGTCTAATTTGCATCAGCCTCCTTTTATGAAACTCAAATGTGACAGCTCCAGCAAAATCCCAGCCCATGGTTGCACTTGCTGCCCTGCTTCCTCAAGGTAGCCTGTTCCCCAAAGGCGATGGGAATAGTCTCTGTGCAAGTTTTACGCTTATTACACATGACCGATATATAACATTCAAAAGTGTTTTTGCCAATTTACCTAGTGGTATTATGTATGTAACATTCTGCAGTTCATTCTTTTCACTCAGTACTCAGTACTTGGCTTTTGAGCCTGGCCTATGTTGCTCTATGCATACCTTCATTCATTTAGTATGTCTCCTTGTGCTGTAGAAACATCTTTACAGCAGAAGCCCCACCAGAGTTCCGAGGGAGAATAGAATTGTAGAGAAATGAGGATTGACATCTGGTTTATGTTTATATCCTTTGGTCTTATTAACCAAGAAGATATTTTTATTTCTGTGTTTGTTAAAGCTTTCCACAAAAAGGGCATTCATTTTCTAGACTTATTAATAGGGCAGTTTGAAGGTTTTATTTTTAGATTTGAAAGAAAGCAAAACAGGCTTCTAAGATATGCACATTTCTTTGTTTTCATCTCCTTTGCAGCATTCCACATTGCTGCTAAAACATGAACTCGAGGACTTTTTATAAAGTTATTTATTTATTTATTTTTAGAGAGAGGGGAAGGAAGGGAGAAAGAGAGGAAGAGAAACATTGATTGGTTGCCTCTCACACACCCCCAACCAGGAACCTGGCCCACAACCCAGGCATGTGCCCTGACCTAAGATCGAACTGGCAACCTTTTCACTTTGCGGGATGATACCCAACCAACTGAGCCACATTGGTTTGGGCAAACTTGAGCACTTTTAGCATGAGCTGACTATGTGAAAGTTATTTTTTTTAAATATTGAAGCATTTTGGTTTTTCTGCGGCCTCTAGTGGTACTTCATTTTTTTAAAAATTTTATTTGTTTATTTTTAGAGAGGGGAAGGGAGGGAAAAGAGAGGGAGAGAAACATCAATGTGTGGTTGCCTCTTGTACGCCCCCTACTGGAGACCTGGCCTGCAACCAAGGCATGTGCCCTGACTGGGAATTGAACCAGTGACCTTTTGGTTCACAGGCTGGCACTCATTCCACTGAGCTACACCAACCAGGGCAAGTTTTGACATTACTTTGATAAGTTGTATTTTAAGTTTGTCAACACATATTTACTAACTTATTTTTTAAATATAAATTTTCATGTGTTTCTGGTTTTTGTGTTTTTTGTAAACAACAGAAGGTATTAGCTCATATTAAGTACTAATTTGTTCTAATATTTTCAGCTGTTTTTGGAATTACACTTGGCAAAAAAACATAGACAAACGTCTGCAGTTGTGACAGTTTGTCTTTTTGAAGTGGTATCACCCTATAAAAAATGTTAATGTAGCAACTGTATAAAATTTCTTAGTCACTCTTCCAGGTTGTTTAAGACAAAGCAAACAAACAAACATAGTATTTATTTATTTTTTTAGATTTTATTTATTTATTTTTAGAGATAGGGGAAGAGAGGGAGAAAAAAATTGATGTGTGAGAGATACATTGATCAGTTGCTTCTCACATGCCCCCAACCGGGGACCTGGCCCATAATCCAGGCATGTGCCCTGACTGGGAATTGAACTGGCAACCTTTTCGTCCACAGGCCAGCACTCAATCCACTGAGCCACGGTAGCCGGGGTCATAGCATTTCTTTTTTGATTACACAAAGAAAACATTTTTTTTTTTAAATTTAGATGCATGGAAATCATTCTGGGAGTTCTGTGCAGTGTGTATCTTTCTAGACTGAGGACTCTGACTCAGCGTTGAGAATTCACAGTTCTGTGACCTTGGATGGGAAAAACACTACATCTTTATTTTCACCAACCTTTCACTGAAAATTTAGATTTACTTCAGTGACGACTGTAGGCAACAGACCATTATAGTGTTAGGGCTACTTATAACTTTGTCACCAATAGAGATCAAAGATGCTATCATATCATATCATATTATAGTTACAGATGTTTTGAAACATTTGTGTTCATCACTCCTTCAAATTAATGGCTTGCTAAAGAAGCACATATTACTCTAGCTCTGATTTCTCAAAGTATATTGTAAATAAATTCCTGTGCATTTTATTTTATGCATTTCAAAGCATCCTTCTGAGAGGGATGGTCCAGAGGGCCAAAAGGGTCCATGGCAGAAAAAGATGAAGAATGCCTATTTGTGTACATTATACCGTGGAACTACAAATAGAAGAACGTCAGCACTGAGAGTCGGTATGTGAGGGAAAAAGACCAGGGAGAACCCTAAAGCCCGGGTGCAATAAACAGAGATAAAATGACATTTAAAGCTTGGTTGAAATTGTTGTATCAAATAGTTTTTAAAAAAATTTTTTAGCCTCACTTGAGGACATGCTCATTGATCATAGAGAGAGGAGGGAGGGAGCAGGGGAGAAAAGCATTGATGCAAGAGAGGAACATCAATTGGTTACCGCTTGTGCGTGCCCTGACTAGAGGCGGAATCCGTGACCTTTGGGTTTACCGGACGATGTTCCAACCAGCTGAGCCACACCAGCCAGGGCTGTATCAAATATTTTTATGAACACATTTAGTATTTTTCAGATACCATGCAAAGTGTAATGCAACTAAAACTTTAAGAATTCTTACTATGCATACATACTGTTTTAGATAAATGGAATCATATAGTGTCATTGTAACTTGCCTTCTTTCCTCAATGATATGTTATAGATATCTGTACATGTCCATAAAAATAGGTTTATATCATTACTTTTCCCTAAAATGAAAATAATTGTATTTTCTAATTACAAAAGTAATACCATTTGATGAAAGAAAATTTTTAGAAAATACAGGAAGAGGAAAAGTGAGAATTGCTCATAAATCTGCAATCTACAGATAGATAACATCTGGATAATGTCTTAATACCATCATTTTTAATGACCATGACATTTCATTGATAGCTATGCCTTGATTTAATTAGAGGCGATAACATTGTGTCTGTGTTTTCATTGCTCTGAAAGACAGGGTTGTGTGCTGACAGTTTCTCTCTGCGCCTGCATCTCTACGCTCCCTCTTCAGCCTCTTCAGCCGCACATCGGGTGGCCTCTTTGGTATTTACGCTCGAGTTGCTCGTAAACATCTCAGACTTAACAAGTCCCAAACAAAACTCTTGCTCCCCCCCTCCGTTTAAATCTGCTTCTATTCCTATCTTTTCTGTCTCAGTAAACAACTTCAAATTCATCTAGTTACCAGTGAAGAATTCTAGGAGTTATCCTTGATCCTGTTCTTTCCTTCACCTTCTTCTAATTCACCAGCAAGGTCTGAGGGGTTCTACATTCAAAAGGTACTCCAGAACCATCTCTACTGCTGAGACCTCCTTCCAAGCCACAAGTCCCCTCTCAGATGGCTGCATCAGGACTTGGAGTGGTATATTGAACAGCTTCCTCACCAACACTCATGAAACATTACATGTTTCGTAAGACTCTGTTAAAATGACACTCAATTATAAGTGATGGGGTTGTTCCACATTTAGTAATTTTTTCATCTGGCTGATACAGTTCAGTTTAAGTACTGAATTCCTTGCTGCTCTGTGCCAAAGAATCTGCAGTTTATCTAGCCATTCATTCCACAATGGAGTCAGGTGTCTGCAGTACCCCAGGTACTGAGACAGATTGGTGGTACCTTTCTTTATGGAGCGTAAGTTTGGTAGGAGAGACAGACTTTAAATAATTCACTAGTAATTGTGTAATTACAGTGGGTTAAGTGCTCTGAAAGACAAATATGGGGGCTTGCAATGATCATGTGTAATGGGGCAACAGCTGAGCCTTGGGAGGGATAAGGAGGCAGTGCTAAATTCTGAAACCGAGGGGTGAACAGAAGTGTTGGGCAAGGTGTGGAGTGGATTAGCTTTTCTACAGAGGACGGAAGAATGTGTGAAGGTCCCACTCTCCCTGAGTCTGGCAGGAGCTTAGCCATCTGAGGCACTTAAGAAGCCTTGTGTGGCTGGAGCAGAGCAGGGGTCGGGAGTGAGGCTGACAGGCTGGGTGCAGGATTTTTTATGTTAACGTCAGAGCAGTAGGAAACTATTGAGGGTTAGGTTGTTTGGATTTTGCGTTTTTATCAAAATATTACAGCCACTCAATAACAACAAAACCTTTCTCAGAAGAGGTTATGGTGAAAACAACAGTCTACCCTTTCCCCTTCCTGTTCTATGACCCAGAGATGACAGCTTTCAACTGTTTCTATTTTTAGTTTCTTTGATGCTTACCTTCAGAAGTAAATCATATGTTTAAACTTTTTTCTTAATTTGCCAACTTTGAGTAATTATATTAGCTCCCTGAAATTAAACAGGATGACTTAGCTTACATCACCTCCCATCTTGAGATTCATATTCACGTTTTCTCTGTAACTTTAAATAGTGGTTCCTGTTCCATTAATTTTAGTCTATATGGCACTTCCCCTCTCCATAAGATGAGGATATTAATGACCCTGCTTTTCCTTCAACACCTCCCCACTTCTACTTCCTAAAAGCTATAATTCAATTCATCATTTCCATTCTTACAATTGTTAACGTTTTATGCCCTGCCCTGCAACCACATCCAGTGGTCATAGATTAATTCTAAAGTTGAAAGCCAGTCAACATCATTGACATTATTACACATACGTAAATACTGTTCATCACTAGGCCTAGTAATGAATGTGAGGATTACATTTCCTTTAAAGGTCTAGAATCACAATTGCTCAACCACTCAAAGGAGAATAACCATTCAAGATCAAATGGATTCTCTTTTTTAAAAGATTTTATTTATTTAGAGAGAGGAAACCTGTGAGAGGAACATCAGTCAGTTGCCTCTTGCACGCCCCCAAATGTGGACCTGGCCTGCAACCCAGACGTGTGCCCCGACTGGGAATCAAACCAGTGACCTTTTGGTTTGCAGGCCGGCATTCAATCCACTGAGCCACACCAGCCAAGGCGCATTTTCTTTTTTATGGAGTCTGTTGTTAGCTTAATTTTGGACTTCTGATACTGGTCCTCTGTCTTGATTCTCTCGCATATTTTTCATTTATTACTCTTTGCTCTGAATTTTGTAGTATCTCCTAGATTTTATTTTTTATCCTCTTGTTAAATTTGTTATTTCAGCCAAGTCTTTTTTCCTAACTTATTGTGAGGTCTGTGCATCCACTGCATAGATTCAACAATTGTTAACATTTTGGCATATTTGCTTGGTCTATATTGATATGTGCATTTTCATAGCCTTTTGCTGACCACTTGGGAATTAGCAAATAGGATAGCATTTCATCCCTAAGTACTTAGCAAACATCTCCTAAAAATTAGGACGTTTTCCAGTATAAGCACAGTGTCCCAAGCATATCTTGCAAAATTACCAGTAATTCTCTAATGTTATCAGACAGTAATCCCAAATTTTGATTTTCCCCAAATATCTCTTATAGCTGTCTGGAGGGGGGCAGGCGTAGCAAGCAATTAAGATTTATACCTCGCATGTGCGTATGCTTCCTTTGTCTCTTTTTAACAAGAGCAGCCTCCCCATCTATAGTCCACCTGTAACACTGACTTATTTTTTTAAAGATTTTATTTATTTATTTTCAGAGAGAGGAGAAGGGAGGGAGAAATAGCAATGTATGGTTGCCTCTCACATGGCCCTCGTTGGGGACCTGGCCCACAACCCAGGCATGTGCCCCGACTGGGAATCGAACCGGGACCCTCTGGTTCCCAGCCCGCACTCAATCCACTGAGCTACACCAGCCGGGCTGTAACACTGACTTTTTGAAGCAACCAGCCTAGTTGTCTTATAGAAGGCACACATTCTAGATGTGCTTCTTTTCCTGTTTATCCCTCATATTAATTGTAAATGAGAGGTTAGATCTGTGGGCTTGTAAACATTTGGGGTAAGAATATTTTGTGTTAGCATTGGACTGGCTGATTCTCCTGTGGTTCCTGATGCTACATTTACCCAATTGGTAAAGCGTAAAATGGGTAAAAGAAGAAGACGACTGCCAAATCACTCCATTGCATATGGGCAGTTTTCCTGTTGTAATTGATGTGTAATCTGTGAATATCTTGTTGCTCAACAGTCATTCACCTAATGATTTTAGAATTTATTGATGATCCTTGCCTATATCTTTTACATTAGGGGTTACAAAATGATGGGTTTTCTAATTCTGTCATCTCTTCTATTTTTAATAGAAGGCATTCAGTAAAGAACTTTCCCTTACCAAGTAAATGGTAACTGCATTTCCTTCTAAAGAGACAGTAAATGCTAAAACATTGCCTTTAATTACAAAATTAATTACCAAATTCTAGAGTACGAAATTGATATAATGAGTACCTCAGCTGGTGGCAAAATATTTGCTGCTCTTTTCTCTTCTTTTTCATGTCAATGTGGACTCATGAAGTTTTATTAAATGTTTTACAGTTTAGTTACTGGCACTATTCTTTTCTGATCAAATTATTCCGAATTTAGTTGGTGACAGTTCCTTCGTGCTGACACCTGTGTGTTCTTGGCATACCCTTATGCATTAGTCTTAGTGATTCTTTGCTTTCTGGCATAAGATACTTCATCTGAGGCTTTGCCTGCCTCAGAACTGGTTCCAAGAGCTCTGGTTCCTTTTCGTGGGAAATGCTATTTAGAATCCCCAAACTGAGTGCTAGATGTGCTCATTCTTACTGGAGTAACATTGAGTCTAGGCCATTTCAATGGAGAAAGCTGGAAAATACATTCAAAAAACTTCTTAAAGTCTTGAATGCATAATGATATCTTCATTGGAAAATTAACATTTTTAAGTATTTTATTGATTATGCTATTACAGTTGTCCCAATTTTGCCCCCTTTTGCCCGGTTTCACCCTTCCCTCCTGTGATCTCCCCTTAGTTCATGCCATGTCCATGGGTTGTGCATGTAAGTTCTTTGGCTTCTCCATTACCTATACTGGTGGGGGTTTTTTTTAAAGATTTTTTTTATTTATTTTTAGACAGAGGGGAAGAGAGGAAGAGAAACATCAATATGTGGTTGCCTCTCATGCTCCCCCTACTGGGGACCTGGCCCACAACTCAGGCATGTGCCAACTGAGAAGTGAACCAGCAACCCTTCGGTTTGCAGGCTGGTGCTCAATCCACTGAGCAACACCATCCAGGGCTTACCTATACTGTTCTCAACATTACCCTGTCTGTTCTGTACCTACCCAATTGTGCTTCTTATTCCATGTACCTTTTCCCCCATTCTCCCCTTGCCCCCTCCTCGCTGATAACCCTCCAAATGATCTCCATTTCTGTGATCCTGTTTTTGTTTTTTAGATTCAGTTGTTGATAGTTGTGAGTTTGTTGTTGTTTTGCTGTTCATAGTTCTGATCTTATTTTTTCTAAATTACTCCCTGTAACATTTCATTTATAAGGGCCTGATGGTGATGAACTCCTTTGGCTTTACCTTGTCTGGGAAGCACTTTATCTGCCCTTCCATTCTAAATGATACCTTTGCTGGATAGAGTAATTTTGGATGTAGGTCCTTGCTTTTCATGACTTTGAATATTTCCTGCCAGATCCTTCTTGACTGCAAGGTTTCTTTTCGGGAATCAGCTAATTTCTTATGGGAACTCTTTTTCTCTTGCTGCTTTTAAGATTCACTCTTTATCCTTAATCTTTTGCATTTTAATTATGTGTCTTGCTGTATTCCTCTTTGGGTCCAACTTGTTTGGGACTCTGTGCTTCCTGGATTTGTATGTCTGTTTCCTTTGCCAAATGAGGGAAATTTTCAACTAAGTTTTCAATTTCTTCCTCTTGCTCTTCCTCCTCTTCTGGCATCCCAATGATGTTGGCCCTTTTGGAGATGTCCTAGAGCCTTCTTAAACTCTCCCTTGTTTTTTTGAATTCTTGTTTCTTTATTTTGTTCTGGTTGAATGTTTCTTCCTTATGTTCCAAATCATTGATTTGGACCCCAGCCTCCGAACTTCACTGTTGGTTTCCTGTGGATTATTCTTTATTTCCCTTAGTAGAGCCTTCGTTTCTTCCCTTATGCTTTTGCCATATTCAGTGAGATCTTTGAGCATTCCGATCACCAGTGTTTTGAACTCTGCCTCTGATAGGCTGGCTATCTCCGCATCGCTTAATTCTTTTTCTGGGGTTCTGTTCCGTCCCTTCATTTGGGCCATATTTCTTTGTCTCCTGATTTTGGCAGCCTCGCTGTGTCTGTGTACCAGGTAGAGCCACTTTGATTCTGTTTTAGTGCACCTGTTAGATTGTGTGGGGCAGAGCCTTGGGTATTTGCCAGGGCGGGGCAACCGTGGCTCCGTGAGCGGGGAGGGGTCAAAGAGGGGACAATGCCACTGCTGGCTGACTTCTGGGGGCTTGCCTGGTTCGCACCCTGTTGCCAGTCACTTCACCCACTTCCCTCATGTGACTGGCACCCCTTTAGCTGCTGTCCTGGTTGTGGTTCCCAGGGGGTTGCGTTTGCGTAGGTTCCAGGCTCTCCTGAGAAACTGGCAGTTTCTTCTGCCACCCCAACCCCACCAGCTTTACTGCCAGAAGTTATGAGGCTTTCTTTTCCCAGCTCTAGAGCCCTGGGCTGCACAGTCTGGCCTGGGGCTGGGCTCACTGGCTCAAAAAATGTCTCCTTGATTTTTATCCACCACGAGTGAATATGGGGCTGCCCATTCTGCTGGCTCACCGCCTCTCCGCCTCTCTGCCCCTGGCTCGCCGCTGCCACACAGAGCCCTCTCCACTCAACACGCCGTCTCAGCCCTCCTACCCATCCATATGAGTATAGCTTCTTTAAGTCCTTGGTTGTGGGACTTCTGTACATTTCTGGGTGTTCTTCTTTCTGGGTGATTCTCTGGCAATTCTGGGTGTTTTTCATTTTTAATTTAGTTGTGTTCCTTATGGTTGTGCAGTGAGCCGAGGCGTGTCTACCTACACCTCCATCTTGACTGGAAACTCGAGAGTTTGTCTTTAACTTTTACTTTATCCTTATACGTATATCTTTTTCTTATACTGAATATGTTGGTTCCTAATTAACATAACATACTTGCTTTATCTTGTAATATGCATAAAAGAGTTACAAGATTACAATACCAGTGTTACTACTAACAGTAAAAATACTGAATGGCCCTGACTGCTGTGGTTCAGTGTTTTGGGCATCCTCCAACAAAACAAAAGGTTGCGGGTTTGATTCCCAGTCAGTGCACATGCTTGGATTTCAGTCAGGGCCCCAGTTGGGGTGTGTGCAAGAGGCAACTGATTGATGTTTTTCTCCCTCTCTGTTTCCCTCCCTTCCCTTCTCTCTAAAAATAAATAAATAAACTCTTTTTAAAAAGAGAGGAAGGGAAACATCGATGTGTGAGAGAAGCATGAATTGGTTGCCTCTTGCACACTCCCCAACCTGGTACTGGCCCACAACCCAGGCATGTGCCCTGACAGAGAATTGAACCGGCTGCCCATTGGCACTCAATCCACTGAGCCACACCATCCAGGGCACTCTCCTTCTCTTTCTCCCTCCTTTCCTCTCTCTCTAAAAATAAAATTTTAAAAATCTTTTTTGAAAAAGAATAAAAGAAAAAATCATATAATTATCTCAATAAATATAGACAGAGCATTTGATAAAATTCAATGCTAATTCATAATAGAAACTTGGCAGATTAAGAACAGAAGGGAACTTCCTCATCTGAAGAAGTACTTTCTTCACAGAGCTACAGATGAATTGTATTTAATAGTAAAATGTTAAACCTTGTTATCCATAAAATCAGGAAAGGCAAAGATGTCCACTCTTAATACTTCTGTTCAACATTGTACTTGGGGTTGTAGCCAGTATGGTAAGGCAAGAAAAAGGATACCTGGCATTAGTATTAAAAGGAAGTAAGCATCACTTCTTGGCCTTTCAGCTAAGATCAAGTGTAAAAGGAAATAAAACTTTCTTTTTGGAGGTAGTATGGTAAATGTGAAAGAATCTATTTGAAAGAAGAAATGAAAGAGAAACAGAAAATATCTTAATAGAACTAAAAAGTGAATTTAGCAAGGTCTCAGGATACAAGGTCAATTATGCAAAAATTAATTGGAAAAGAAATTTGCACTGCAGTGTCATTAGGAATAATAAAAAAAAAGCATAAGGTCTGTACAGTGAAACTGAAAACATTGCTGAAAGGAAGTAAAGATGTAAACAAATACAAAGATGTGTTCATGAATTGAAATCCTAAATAATTGTTACAGTGTCCCTTCTCCTTGTATTGATCTGTAGATTGAACATATAATTCCAATCAAAGCCTGTAGGCTTTTTTATGGAAGTTGACATGCTGATTCTCAAATGTATAGAAAAAATAAAAACAACCAAAAAAATGAAGGAATCTCACCAAAAAATAAATAAATGTCTATAGACATGCAGAGTACCTGGAACATCCAAAGAAATCTTAAAAGAGAACAGAATTGGAACACTTATACTACCTGACTGACTGACTTACTATAAATCTATAATAATCAAGACCACCTGGTACTGTGTAAGGATAAACACATGGTTCAGTAGAATAGAATAGAGAGCCCAGAAATCGATATAACTTCTGTGATAGTTTGATTTTTAACAGAGACGCCAGAGCAATTCACTGGGAGAAAGGAAAACCTTTTCAGCGAGTGGTTCTGGGTGATAGCAAATGATGTCCATATCAGACAAAAACGAACCTTAACTCTAACATATTAGTTTCCTAGGGCTGCCATAACAAAGTACCACAAACTGGTTGGCTTAAACCTCAAGATGTCTGCAGGGCTTTGCTCACTCTAAAACCTACAGGGGAATCCTTCCTTCCCGCTTCCTAGCTTCTGGTGGTTTGCTAGCAATCTTTTGTGTTCGTTGACTTGTAGCTGCATCATTCCATATCTGCCTTCCTTATCATGTGGCATTCTGTGTGTTCACATTGCTTTCTTATAAGGACACCAGTCATATTGGAATATGGGCCAACCCTACTCCAGGATAACCTCATTTAACTAATTACATCTGCAGGGCCCTTATTTACAAATAAGGTCACATTCTTAGGTACTGGGGATTAGGATTTCAACATATCTTTTTTGAGGAAGACACAATTTAACACATAACACTCTCTCACAACATACATAAAACTTAAGGTGGATTATAGACCTAAATTTTTTAAAAGATTTTATTTATTTTATTTTTAGACGGAAGGGAACGGAGGGAGAACGAGAGGGAGAGAAACACCAGTGTGTGGTTGCCTCTCACATGGCCCTCGCTGGGGACCTGGCCTGCAACCCAGGCATGTGCCCTGACTGGGAATCGAACCGGTGACCCTTTGGTTCGCAGCCCGCACTCAATCAGCTGAGCTACACCAGCCAGGGCTGTAGACCTATATTTTTTAAAAGCTAAAATGTAACCGTGGCTGGTGTGGCCCAGTTGGTTGGGCGTCATCTTGCAAACCAAAGGGTTGCGGGTTGGATTCCCTGTCAGTGCACATGCCTGGGTTGCGGGTTCATTCCCCAGTTGGGGTGTGTATGAGAGGCAACCAATCGATGTTTCTCTCACATCCATGTTTTTTTTCCTCTCTTCCTTTCCCTCTCTCTAGAATCAAAAGAAAAAAATTAAGGCTAAAATGTAAAGCTTCTAGAAGAAAATAGGAGAATATCTTTACAACCTGAAGATGAAAGATTCTTGGGCCACAGAAAGCAATAAATATTAAAGGGAAATGGGTAAATTGTACTCCATTAAAATTTAAAACTTTTGTTCTTCAAAAGTGATCAAGAAAATGAAGACACAAGTCACTGAGAAAATACCAGTAGAGACAAGTCCTAGAGAAAATAGAAAGTCATATCTGAAAAAGGACTTGTGTGAAAATATATAAAGAACTCCTAAAACCCAGTAGTAAAAAGACAACCTATTTTGAAAGGTGAAAAGATTTTAATAGATACTTCACAAAGGAAGACATCTGAATGATGACCAGTATACTCATGAGAAAGTGATCAACATTAGTCATCAGAGAAATACAAATTAAAACCACAATGAAATACCTCTGCATACCCACCAGAATGGCCAAAACTGAAAACATCAAATGTTGTTGGGGATGTGGGATAGGGCTGACTGGGAAGTGGTGCCAAGGAACTTTCTGTGGCCATGGTGCCATCTTCTCTCTTGATAGGGGTTTAGCTTGTACAGGTGCATGCAGTTGACAAATCTCATCAAATTATACACTTAAGATTTGTCATTTCATTGGATGTAAATTTTACCTTTAAAAAAAATGAAAATGAATTTTTTACTCTAGTTAATGATGTGCATGCTGAAATGTTTGGGGATGAAGTGTACCAGTGTGTGAACTTTGAAATGCATCAAAAATAAGATGAATCGATGGATGGATGATGATGTCAACAATGGTAGAGTCTAGGTGATGAGTTTATGGGTGTTCTTTATACAGTTCAATTTTTTTCTGTTTGAATTTTTCTTTACAATACATTAGAGAATAGTCACTCGGAATAATTGTTTCCTGTGTTGTTATGTTACTGATTTGATAAACAGATCTATTTGCTATTTTGTCGTTTGCTTTGTTTCTCTGTTTGGGGGATACATGGAGTATTTAATGGTTCAAAAGTCAAGCCTAATTTAATACAGGGAATTGCTGCTTCACTGAGCTTTGTTTAGTTATGATTGTGGAATAACAAAAAGTTAATGATTGTGGTACTGATTCTTTATATTATTGACCTATATACACATTTTATGTACATGTAAACAGCACGTGTAGTTTTTATAATTATCTTTTGTTATACTTGTTATTATATGTATTGAAATACAGTTTGATATCTAGTATTCTGTATATTTTGGACTATAAGATGCACCTTTCCCCCCCAAATTTGGGAGGAAAATGGAGATATGTCTTATAGTCCGAATGTTCTGTTTACATGTACATTGGTGAAATTTTATGTTATTAAATATTTTACCACATTTTTTGCTTCAAAATTTTTTTCCTGTTTTCCTCTAAAACCTAGGTGCGTCTTATGGTCCGAAAAATATGGTAATAGGCTTGAGTTTTTTTAAAGCCAGGCCTATATAGAAAGGTGTACTTAGAAGTCACATACCCCCTCGATCCTGTTTCCCTCACTTCTTATAGGTGACTGTTGTTATTGGTTTCTTGCTCATCCTTCTCATGTTTCCTCTTGCAAAGATAATCCAACAATTGTATGAATTTTTATTTCTCCTTTCTTACATAAAAAGTTAGCATGCTAGATACACTGTTCTGCATATTGTTTTTAGTTTATTCTCACTTTGTCTATCCTGAAGATCACTCCCTATCAGCATAGATACACTTCTTATTTATGGCAGTTTAAAGCTTCTTTATGGCAGTTTTTAATCTTCTTCATTCTTTTTGTTCCTGCTGCATAGACTCCGTTGTAAATGTGAACCACGCTTTAGTGAAGCGGCTCCCTGTAGATGGACATTTGGGTCCTTTTCAGTCTTTTCCTGTTGTAAACAGTGCCATACGCTTGCTTTGTATTCATAGCTAACCCATTTTTCATCTCTGAACTCTTTTTATCATGTCTCTCTCTTTCTTGTTGTAGATGTTTTTGTTCTGGTTTTATGGCTGTATTATCTTCTAGAATGTCTCCAAGAATATTATCTGTGTCCTCTAGGGACAGAATTGGTCTCTCTTCCATGTTGCTGGTTCTCTTCCTCTGATCCTGAAGAGCCGTTTGGGTTGGAGACAAGAGGCCTGGGTATCTGGCACGCTACCCCTGTTCCGGAAATGGGAGTTGCCCATTTCCTTCAGGGTCCCTCCCCAGAGCGAGGATTTACACTAGGAGTTATGTGGGGAGCAGGGCAGGGCAGGTTGGTGAACAGACTTGGCTTTGAGGACAAGCAGACAGGGGTCAGCCCTCATGCCATGGACCTTCAGAGGCCAGAAAGAGGTGGGCTTCACCTGGGCTATTGTCAGCCACACAAGGAGCCTTGGGAGGAAAGGAAGGTTCCAGCCACTGATTTAGAAAAGACCCTTTGGTTTCTTGCCCATGGGAGGAAGTGGCACTTAACCACTCAAAGCGTGCTCCACTGACTAGCCCTAGTACCATCAAACTCACATGGGAGCTTGCTGGAAGTGCCCCATCCCAAACCTCCTGGGTGAGAACCTGATGGTCAGCAAAGCCCCCCACATTACTCATATGTACATGAGAGAGCCTGAAGGACACTGCTTACCCCTGGTCTGCTCTACTCTGATCTGAGGACCTTTTGGGGTTCTCATCTCCTTTGTAGCTCCCTTGTAGTACATTCTGCTCTGTTTCATGAGTTAACATGTTCCTCCTACTTCCAGCATCTAGAAATTTATGAAATATATTTCATCTGCTCGCAAGTCCCCCCATCATCTCTATAGAATGTTTCTTTTCTTTTTTTTCTTTTAAAAAAGATTTTTATTTTTTGAGAGAAGGGAAGGAAAAGAGAGAAAGAGAAACATCGATGTGAGAGAGAAATATCAGTCGGTTGCCTCTCATACTCATCCTGTCTGGGAACCAAACCCACAACCCAGGTATGTGCCCTGACCGGGAATCAAACCAGTGACCTTTCACTTTGCTGGATGATGCCAAGCTAAGCCACACTGGTCAGGGCCATTTCTTTCTCTTTATACAGCTGTACTTTGTTTCTTTGAGGTTTGAAGGGTTAGGTCATAAATGCATGTTCACAGTTGGCCATCCTCTAGTGAAGGATTTTAAGCAGGGAACTTTATCAGAGGTGATGGGTACGGAAGCCGGCTTGGAGTGGGTAAGTGGGAGGTGAGCAGTTGGACACCGGGTATAGACAACTCTTCTTGAAAATTTTGCTGTGATGAGGACCAGAGAAATGGGGGCGGGGTTGCAGAGGGTCTTTTTCAGGTAAGTGGCTGTGAGAGCACGTTTGTACAAGGACGAGGAGGAGGAGACGGGGCCTGTGAAGGAGCACAGTCTTTGTATGGAGAGTGACGACCTGAGGGTGGGCTTGGGGCAGGCACTTCCTTGTTGGTAAAGGTCAGAGGGTAGAAAGCACATGAATCCTATGTGAAAGCTCAGGAGTCTGGTGAGAATTAGAGCTCAAGTAGAAGCTGGTGAGTTTGCGGGACAGCTACAATAAAGTACTCCAAACTGGGTGGCTTACAGCGACAGCAGCATGTTCTTGCACAGTGCTGGATGCTAGGCATCCAAAATCAAGGTGGCACAGGGCTCACGCACTCCTAAGGCTCTTGCAGAGAGTACTTCCTTACCTCCTTTAGCAGCTGGCAGCTGCCTAGCAATCCTAGACATTCCTTGGCTTGCGGTTGCAGCACTCTAATCTCAGCGTCTATCTTCACTTGGCCTTCTGTTGTGTGTCTTCTCACCCTAAATTTAGGATGGTCTTATCTTGTGATCCTTCACTTAATTGCATCTGCAAAGACCCCTTTTCCAAATAAGGTTGCATTCATAGGTCTGAAGTTTAAGACATATACATACCTTTGGGGGGCTACCATTGAATCCACTATAAAAGCCTGTCTACCTCCAGGATAGAAGGGCCCAGGGAAGGTCAGGATCTCTATGGAACAATTGTTCTCAGTGGAATCCAGCTTATAAGTAGATGGGCCATGGCAATTCAGTCCTATTTCACGTAGCATGACCACAGTAGTTCAGCTAAAGGAGTTCACAGTAGACTTAATGAAATGTTCATCTTGTCCTAAGTAGTTTTCACGTAGCACCCACATAACTTCTGTCTGGTTGCCACAGTTTGGCAGCTGTAATAGGACAACCCTCATTATTCATTGGGAAGTTTGTGTAGAAAATTAAGCATTCCCTTACTCAGCTGTAAAAAAGAAGGAAATCTTACCTTTTGCGACAGCGTGGATGGATGTGGAGACTATTATGCTAAGTGAAATAAGCCAGTTAGAGAAAGACAAATACCATGTGATTTCACTTACATGTGGAATCTAATGAACAAAATAAACTGATGAACAAAATAGAAATGGAGGCATGGGTGCATGGAACAGACTGACAGTTGTCAGAGGGGAGGGGGCTTGGAGGGATAGATGAAAGCAAAGAGATTGAGGAAAAAACCAACCCATATATAGATATAACACATAGACAGAGACAGCAGTGTTGGTGGTAGCCAGAGGGAAAGGAGGGTCAGGTAGGTGGAGGTGGGCAGAGGCCCTGCAGGCCCTGCATCTCCTTACCAGCATCTGTCCCTGCTCTATACTTTCCACTCCTGTCCCGGGCCCTCGCTTCTGCTCCTGTTCTGGGCTATCTCTTCAGCCCTCTCCTGCATCAGAGATTCCCTTCAAAGTTGGGTCCATCCCATCCCCCCAAAAACCTGCTGTTACTTCTCCCACCTTGACCAAAGTTTCTCTCGGCCCTGCTAGCCTTCCAGCTCCTCTGCTTCCCTTTTCCAGCAAGACTTCACTCTGTCTCTCTATCTGCTTTCTTGAGCCCTCTCTTGCCGGTCCTTTCCTGACACTAATAAGACCTTTGTGTTGTTAAACCTGGAAGCCCGTGTCACTTTTCCTCTTCCCCACCCTATCAGCATCGGTGATTCCAGTATCCATGTGAGTCAGTCCCTTCTCTCCCATGAGGCTTTGTACCAGTGTGCATCTTGTCGGGGAGGCCTACCCAGACCACTGTGTTTTGGGGTCTTTTTTCCCCAAACCACAGCTTTGGTCCCTTTCTAATATAATAGGTGACCATGTTATCTTAACTGTGTCGTCCCTCCTGGGACAGAATTCTATAGGGTTAGTGTTGTTCACTGTATTCACAGAGATAGCTGGGGTACCTGGATCTTCCTCAGTGCCCCACATGGTATTGGAAGGCCTTGGGCTCAGACTGCCACCCTCACTTCCAAGGTGATCTTATCCAGCCTCATGGCTCTCTGTTACAAGCCACCGCGGCTACCAAATTTGTCTCCAGGCTGACCAGGTCCCTTGAACTCCAGACCTGTGCTCCCAGTGCCAATTTAACATCTCTGGTCAGCTTCTCTAGCTGTACCTGTTCAAACATGAGCTCCCGATCCCCCACACTTTCTCTTCCCTGGTCTTTCCCTTCCCAGTAAACAGCAGCTCCATCTTCCTACTTCTCAGGCCAGACACCTGCTGCTGATTACCCAGAATGCTTTCTCTTACATCCTATTCATCCACAAACACTTCATTCTCCCTAACAAGTTCTTCCTATCTCCATTCCCATCCTGGTCCAAGCTCCCAGCCTCTGCCTGCCTGTGCCCTTGCCCCCTACATCTCTGTTCAGTCTTGCAGCATTTGGGTGGAACGTGGTGCTCTTCTGTTCAGCACTCTCCAGTGGTCTCTCCTCTCACTCCGAGTCGGAGTCCTTACAGCAGTCTGCAAGGCTCATTGTCATCACCTCTCCTGCCGCTTTCCTGTCACCCTTCCACTGAGGTCTTCCTGACCTTCTTGCTCCTCCTTGGACCCTGCAGGTGCACCCACTCCTGCCTCAGGGCCTTAGCCCTGTCCTTCCCTCTGTTAGGGACATCCTTTCCCCAGGCTGGGCCCCTTTTGATCTCCTTCAAGTCTGCTCAAGTGTGGCCCTCCCTGAAGATTGATGCCTGCCTCTACCCCACTACTTCCCCCTGCTTAGCCCAGCACTTGTCATCATCTGCTGTGTGTCATTTGTGTTCCTTCCCTCTCTTTCCCTTCCACTAGAACCGAGTGAGGGGAGAGATTTTTTTTCACTTCTTGTCTGCAGTATCTCCAGTGCCTAGATTGGCATGATGAATGGATTCATTCTGGAGTGGGACCTTGCCCTAAGATTTTGTCTTCTGCTGAGAGAGGCAGAATAGAATGCAGCCTGCTCTGCTATTGACCCATTAGGTTCTGTGTGACCAAGAAGATCAGTATTGTTTATGGGTTAATCAAACTTGCAGTCCGGAACCAGAAGGTATACATATATACAGGAATGTATTGTATATATACATACAGGTAACTCAAGCTAGAGTTAACAGCTTCAGTTACTTTTTGGGGATTTGCAGTTATTCGAAAACTTTTTGGGGATTTGCAGTTACCCAAAAATGTGAAATAAATTAATGAGAGTCTAAATAGCATCTACACAGTTGCCCCACTTTTTAAACAAACATCCTTTATGAGTGTATAATTTAACAGCACAATTTCCCAATGCAGCTTTGCAAAACAGGAGAAATGAATTTTAAAGGCTGTCAGGTGCCTTTGCAATCTGCGGCTTGGTATTTGTGTAACAACATTTGTGTTTTGCCAACAGATGTGCTGCTTAAAGTACCCATGAGGATGGCCTTTGTGGTTTTCCACCTGACTGGGCGAAACCTCAGGAGCTGATTCCTGAGAAGAGGCTGACACTGCCCACCCTAGCTCTGGGGTCTGAGGGGTCCAACCACTCTGCCCTTGGGCTCTTAGTGACTCCTGCAGAAATCTGGTACAGCTCCTATAGCCAGAAAGGACAGTGGTTTTCTCACATGTTGCACTGCACCTACTATGTTATGAGCTTCTGGAACACAGACCCCATGTAACTCCTCAGGGCCTTCCCCTGCATCGTATAGCACCTGGTGTGAGTGGCCGATGGAGTCTCTCGTGGGAGCAGTTAGGGTCAGGGTTTTAGGTTTTCACTACGTGCATTCTGTGCACGCCCTCCACTACCTGGACCTGGTGTTCCAGTTTCACTGAGCAGGTTTGGGCCACTCACTGCCTGCTCGGCAGCTGTAGTTTGGGAGGGCAAAATCCTCTGGCTAATTGAACTTTCTGAGTCTCAGCAATTCATTGTTTTGTTCTGATCAGGTTACGACACCTATACTGTGAAGGAAAGGAAAGGAAAGCAAAGTAATCTGCTGTTATAGGAGGTGGTAAGCTGTGTCATTAATTGTTTTGTTTTTAAATTTTTGCAGTGAGGCAAGTTTTCTTTGAATAAATAATGCTGGGAGCTTATCACATAGAAGGCATATGTGTTATCCTCAGTACATTCTGAATTATATGGGTTTATTTTTGTCTCTTGAATTCACTTATAAACAACTCAAAGGCTGCATTTTTAACCAACAGAAATAGGAAGAAAAAAACCTCAGAATTTATTTTGTCATTTTTCAATAGCTTGAGTTATGTTGGTTGTGATAACTTAGTGAAAAAGCTGTGTAGCAAGTAAATCCCACATATGGTTTATCATGAATGCTTTGTTGTGCTGTGCCTTTTTTTTTCTTTAAAGCACCCTGATACCTTTTTTGTGTTAAAATAATCCCACATTGTGTGGATCTTGGGTAGGAGGCAGGTAGACCCTGACTTCCACTTAAGAAAACCTAAATACGGTGTTGGAGGCTCATAGTGTCCTCTTCTCTCATGTGCCCTGAAGTCTATCCGTGGCCACTGCAGTGGCTGTGTAAGTATCTGGGATCAGCGCACCTCAATCTTTTTCCACCATCACCCTGAACAGGAGACTTCCATTCTGAAGGTTGCTTGTGGTCACAAGATGGCAGTTGCAGCTCTTGCCATTGCATCCTCCTCTCCAGGTAGAAAGAAGGAGAATACAGGGAACGGCAAAAGGACACTTTCCAGCTTACCCTGCAGTCCCATTCAATAATTTCCATTTCCCTCTCCTTGTCTCTCTTTTTTTAAACTGAGGAACAAATAGTGGCTATAACTGCAGTCATTTATTTCTCACGAATGGGTCTGGATCAGCTGCAAGGTGGGGTTCAGATCTGTTCTTAAGTCTGTGGTTCTAGGACCCAAAAAGGGAAAGCAACTGCCATGGACTGTCTCTTCTTCGGTGGATGTCAGGAACCCAAGAGGAGTGAGCAGGGACACAGAGGCCTCTTACAGTCTTATCCTCCTTAGTCTCATCAGTGGAAGCCAGAGCAAGTGTGAGCAAGCACAGAACCAGTGGATGGGGAGGATGATCTGTGTCCATAGTCCGTGGAACAAGAGCAGGTCTGAAGAAGAATGCAAGAGGCAGGACACTCTACCTCTGTCTCGTTGGCCAGAATGTTGGTCCAGCTCTGCTGTAAAGCTGGGAAACATAGTATCTTTCTCTAGCTGAGCACAGGGTCCTATTAGAAAGGCAGATGGAGAACCCTAGTGTTGGGGGTAGCTGGCAGTGCCTGCTGTAGGGGACAAATATTCCCTACCTTTGTTCCCTGCAAGCTAGGGGATGGTGATAAGACTAAAGCTTGGACAATTTGCCTTCAGGAACTTTGACTCTTGAGGGATAGCGAGAGATAATGGTAGTGGCACGTGTGTCAGCAAGTAGTGGTGGCTAATGTCCAGTGATGGGGTGATGGTGATGCCCAGGGAGGGTGTGCAGCTGCTTTTATGAGCTTTGTTTTCAGTTCTACAACCGCTTTTCTGGGCTTAGTTCTCTAGTCTCTCCATTTCCAGATCTGCCAAAAAGTAAAAATAAAAACTCCTTTGTAATTGAAGTTAGCTAAAGTTGGTTTCTTTTGCTTGCAACCTAAGACCTTGATATATAGGCAAGGAAAAAACATGCTTTCACAGTTTTATCTCAAGATAATAGAGGATCATAGGCTTTTTGAGCCCTGTTGCCCTAGGATTAAATCTCAACTTTTATACCTACTATTTGTCAGGTCACTTTTCTGTCCTTGAGCCTGTGTTGCCTTTGGTTAGATGCTACTTTGGTGTGTTGCTGAATATTCAATAAGACCGTATGTAAAGCAGGGATTGTGAAAGTATTGGGAAACTGTCCTGGTCTGAGCTTTTGGATTGACTATACATCATTTGAGTGGTGGGCTAGTAACTTAGGAGTAGTGATACTAATAGTAGCTAAAAGTGCCCTCTGGAAAGGGGGTGAAGAAGCGTGGGGAGTGCCACTGGTGCCCACTGAGCGAGGCTCTCCAGCAGACCCTGACCTCCATCAAATCACAGTGCTTGACAAACAGGCTGGCTATTCAGTGAATGAATGAATGAATGAGTGCTTAAGTATAATTCCATGGTATTTGGGTGAGTCTAAAGTGTCTGGATTGGGAAAAATAGTTCAGCTGCAAATCACCAACGAATCATCCTAGGCTTAATGCCTCTGACCCGGCAGTGGGAACAGTTATCTTGGGCTATTCAACAGTCACTTATTGTGAGTATAATTGGGCAGATTTTTCAATTTCCTTTTTAGTCTAGACTTGAATGCAACAATCCTTATTGCTGACTTACTACTAGTCTCCACGAATGAACAAAGAATATGAACAGGAAATTCATAAAAGAAAAGATACAGGTGGCTAATGGAAACAGGAAAAGAGTTCTGCTTCAGTGATAATCAAAGAGACACAAATGAAAACAAAGAAGATGCCATTATCACCTACCAAATCTGTAAAGATCAAAAGGACAAAAAGAGCCCTGGCTGATGTGGCTCAGTGGATTGAGTGCCAGCCTTCGAACCAAACCCAAGGGTCTCCAGTTTGATTCTCAGTCAGGACACGTGCCTGGGTTGCGGCTGGGTCCCTGGTGGGGGGCACTAGAGGCAACCCACACATTGAGGTTTCTCTCCCTCTCTCCCTCCCTTCCCCTCTCTCTCAAAATAAATAAATAAAATCTTTAACAAAAAATAAAAGGACAAAAAGAAAGAAAAGACCTAGTGCCAGCTAACACTGGGATTTACTCCTGCTACGCAGCTTGTTCCCTATCTACCGGGCCAGCCTGCACACGAGGCCAGGTGAGGCCTTTCCTTGTCTACCAGCACATTCTGATCCACTGTTGAGCGGATGACCCACCCACACGGTTCACAACCCAGGAAGTGCAAACTCTGGAGTTGTACTACCATAATTTGAATTGTGTTTTAATTGATGTTTGCACTGTGAGTGTCCCTGCTACCACCCAGGCCCCTCTGTAGGGAACAGCTGCCTCCAGGGGTCCTGTGTATGTTCTTTGACATGTTCTGTGCATGTAGGCACACTTGAAAACCTAATTTTATTTCCCCTGAACCTGCTTGGGTCAGGTATAATTTTGCCCATTTTGTCTACATTACAAAATTCACTTAGCATGACGTTGTGCATATCTTTTTTATAAACTTCTGTAATATCTGTATGTTTGCCTCATTTTTCATTCTAGAATTGTTTGCTTGTACTTTCTCCCTTTTCCCCTTGTTTTAGTAGAATTTTATTGGTTTTATTAATTCTTTCAAACAGTACACTTATTAAGGGCATTATTGTCCTTTATCACTGTATGTCTGCTTTCTAGTTCATTAAGTTCTGCTTTTATTTCTATTGTATCTTACACTTTCTTGGGGTATGTTCTCTGGTTTTTTTTTTTTCCTCACTTCTTGAATTGTAAACTTAGCTCATTGATTTCCAACCTTCTTTTCAAATATAACGAGTAATGCTGACCCTCAAGCCATTTCAGCTGCATTCAGAGAGTGTTTGATGTGTAGTCCTACCACTTTGTCAGCTCGAAGGTTTTTCTTTTAGGTTGAAGGGTTTTTTAAATTTTCTTTGTGATGCTTTCTTTGAACCACAGATTATTTAGAAATGTATTTTTTTGAATTTCTAAGCACATGGCTTTGTGGTTTTTTCCTAGTTAACTGATTTTAAAAAATCAAGTTCTAGCTAAATTGCACTGTGGTCTGCGAACTTGGTTTGTGTGACGCCAGCCCTCGCAGCTTGTTGAGAAGTGTGTGCCTGTTGAGTAGTGTGCGCAGCTGCATGAGCTCATCACCTCAGTCTTGTCCACAGCGTTATAAAAGTATCCTCTCTTTTACTGTTATTTTGTCTACTTGATTTACCCACTGCTGGGGAATGTTTATCACAGTCTCCTGCCTTGCTGCTGGACACATCGGTTTCTCCATGGGCTTTATTAATTTTGACTTTATTATTTATTTTGAGGCCTTTTAGAAGCTATTTTATTTTCCTGGTAAATTGAACTTTTTCGCGTTATGAAGTGACCCTCTTTATAATTAACAGTGCTTTTGCACTGAATTTTACTTTGTTTGATAGCAGTGGCACTGTACCCCCTGTGGTTTTGGTCGACACTGGAGCTTTTCATCTTCCTCCCTTTTGTGTCTTTATGGGTTAGATGCACGTAGCTGGGTTTTTTAAAAATTCATTCGGTTTTGTCCATTAACATCTGTTTAATTACTAATGCATTTAGATTTGTTTATACCATATTTCGTGCATTCCAGTTTTTCTGCATTTTCTGTTCCTTATTTTTTTTTCCTTTCTTGCCTTCTCTTAGATTGATTTTTTTTAATTGTGGTAAAATACACATAACATAAAATTTACCATCTTAACCATTTTTAAGTGTACAGCTCAGTGGCATTAAATAATTTCAGATTGTTGTACTACCATCATTTGAATTGTGTTTTAATTGGTATCACGCAGTATATGTAGTGCCATACCATGCATTTTCATTTTTCATTTAACAATAAAACATTGTTATGAACTAAAGTGTTTGTGTTCCCCTAAAATTCACCTGTTGATGCCCTAACCCCCAATGTGATGATATTTAGAGGCAAGGCCTTCGGGAAGTAGAGTTAGATGATGTCATGAGAGTGGGACCCTCTTGATGGAGTTAGTGTCCTTTTAAGAAAAGACACCACAGAGCTCACTCACTCTGTGTCATGTGCCATGAGTACACAGTGAGAAGGCAGGTGTCTGCAAGCCAGGAAAAGGGCCCTCACCAAACAGTAAATCTGTGGTCACCTTGATCTTGGACTTCCTGCCTCTAGAACTGGGAGAAACAAATTTCTAATGTTTAACCTACCTAGTCTGTGTTGTTTAGTTATGGCAGCCTAAGCAGACTGAGACATCCATGGTATGAAAAACAGCAAACATCCTTTTACGTATACCTTACATTCCATTGCAGATTTAGCGTATCTTCCATCTTGGTCTTCTCTTGTCACACTACCCCTTGCCTTTGGATGCCCCACATCTTCTCTGTGCCAAGCTTTCCAAAAGAGTAGTTTATATTCACGATCTCCACGTCCCCATTGGCCAGCCCTAGGATCGCTTCTCTGCTCTGCCCTTCCACATTGCAGTGGTTGTGGAGGAGCTGCTCTCTGCCTGCCTTATCAGGATCCACTCATGGAATCCACACCAGCTAAAGAGGCAGACTCATCCTTACCCATACCCCACAGGTGAGAACTTACCAGACTCAAGCATTATCTTAGTGGCCTTTCTATGGCATGTGAAAATGTTGGTTTTCTTCTTGTAGCTCTTCACTGGCAAAAAGAGGAGTTAAACAAGGTCATGCTCTTTGGCCCTCATTCTTTGTCCCCTCTCCTGCACTGGACTCTGTGTCTTGCATTGAGGCTCCTGTGGACTTCTCTCCAAGCAGTCCCAGATAACAGTGAAGTTACCTGTTGCTGCATGTGCCCCTGCTCTGCTGAAGCCACTGAGAACAGTGACTACCTCTGTTCGCCCGCCACAACCTCCCCTTGTCACCTCTGGTATGGCACTTGTTATACTCCTCGTTCAGTGAATAACATTTGTAAGTATGCTGGAACTGTAGGAGGACAGCAGTTGGCAGCAAGGAGTAAGTCCACCTAGACCTAGAGGTGGCATGTTAAATACTAAAACCAAAAACTGAGCTCAGCTAGGCTCAAGTGTCCCACCGAATAAGTGTTTCGGGTATATCCACACAGTGGTTTCCTGAGCATGACTCAGTTTGATGGTTGATCCTGGGAGTACAGAAAATGATTTTAAGTTGAATGAGGTATTATTAATGAATGAATGTCTGTGTTAGTTCCAGGAACCTCTGGTCTTCCAGAAGGTGATCTCGTGGACCCTAGAGATGTTGTCAGAAAGCTAAAGTTAGCTGGACAGGTCCTTCTGCACCCAGGCACTGTCCCATCCCCCACTACCTGGGTGGCTACTCTGTCAGGAGCCTCTCCTTGCCCACTGGACAGTCCATGGATGAATCTTGGGGTTTCAGCTGACATCCCATTAGGTGGCGACAGAGAGCACTAAAATGAAGTATGAAGGAAATAAAATTTGTTTTGCTTCATGTTAGGAAAAGGCTCATGGGGTGTATGTACAGTTTAGTCAGATTTTAACCATGCAAGGCATTTAAAGGTTTTTGCCCTTTTTTTTTCCTCTCTCCCATTCTCCTCAACTCACTCTTTGCCCTACTGCACCTGCGCCTTTCCCTGTATAAGATGGTTAGATCAGAAGGCTGAACAGCCAAACCCCATGTCCTCTGGTCACTGTCACACTGGACAGCAGCACCAATCATCAAGCTGGGAACTCGAGAGTCTCCTGCCCTGCCCTTTACTGCCCACATCCCAGGAGCCAGCCAGACTTGCCTGGTTCCTGTACTTCTCCACCTCCCTCTCCATCCCTTTCTCCACTGATGTAGTTCAAGCCCTTGTCTCTCTAGGACTCTTACAATAACTTGCTAATGCTCCTACACATTTCTTTCTTCCACGTAGTTCCTAGACTCAGATGTAACTCCCCTGCTTTAAACCCAAAAGTGGCACCCCTGTCTTCAAACGGTGTTGAGGCCCCTAATGTGACCCCTGGCTCTTTCAGGCTTCCTGTTGCTGCCCCATTTCTCACAGGTGAACCCCTCAGCCACACAGAACTGCTTTCTATCCATTGCTGCATTTCCTCCTATTTATTTTTGTTATTTTAAATTATTTTATTGATTATGGTATTACGATTGTCCCAATTTTCCCCCTTTGCTCCCCTCCGCCCAGTACCCCCACTCCCTCAGGCCATCCCCACACTATTGTTCATGTCCATGGGTCATATGTATAAGTTCTTTGGCTACTCCATTTCCTATACTATACATTACAACCCCGTGGCTATTCTGTAACTACCTATTTATACTTCTTAATCCCCTCACCTCTTCATCCATTCTCCCACACTCCCCTCCCATCTGGAAACCATCAGAACAGTCTCTGTTTCCATGATTCTGTCTCTGTTCTTGTTTGCTTAGTTGGCTTTTTAGATTCAATTGTTGATAGATTTGTATTTATTGTCATTTTATTCATAGTTTTGATCATCTTTTTCTTAAATAAGTCTCTTCAGCATTTCATATAGTAATGGCTTGGTAATGATGAACTCCTTTAGTTTTTTCTTGTCTGGCAGGCTCCTTATCTGCCTTTCAATTCTAGATGATAGCTTTGCTGGGTAGAGCAATCTTGGCTATAGGTCCTTGCACTTCATGACTTTGAATATTTCTTGCCAGTCCCTTCTAGCCTGCAAAGTTTCTTTTGAGAAATTAGCTGGCAGTCTTATGGGAACTCTCTTGTAGTTAATTAACTTCTTTTCTCTTACTGCTATTAAGATTCTTTATCTTTAACCTTTGGCACTTTAATTATGTCTTGCAGTGGGCCTCTTTGCATCTGTCTTGTTTGGGACTCTCTGTGCTTCCTGGACTTGCATGTCTGTTTCCTTCACCAAACTAGGGAAGTTTTCTTTCATTATTTTTTCAACTAGATTTCCAATTTCTTGCTCTTTCTCTTCTCCTTCTGGCACCCCTATGATGCGACCGGTGGACCTCTTGAAGTTGTCCCAGAGGCTGCTTATACTATCCTCATTTTTTTAAAGGTTTTTTGGGGGATTATTTTTTCTTCTTGTTGTTCTGATTGGTTGTTTTTTGCTCACTTATGTTCCAAATCATTGGTTTGATTCTCAGCTTCATCCACTGTGCTGTTGTTTCCCTGTAAATTGTTCTTTATTTCAGATAGTGAATCTTTTGTTTCTCATGGGATCTTTTTTGTGCTTTTGAGGTCATCACTAAGTTCCTTGAGCATCCTTGTAACCAGTGTTTTGACCTTTGCATCTGATAGATTGTTTATCTCCGTTTTGTTTAGTTCTTTCTCTGGAGTTTTGATCTGTTCTTTCATATGGGTCATGTTTCTTTGTCTCCTCATTTTGACAGCCTCCCTGTGTTTGTTTCTACGTATTAGGTAGAGCTGCTATGACTCCGTGTCTTGGTAGTGTGGCCTAATACAGTAGGTGTCCTGTAGGGTCCAGTGGCACAGACTCCCCTGTCACCCAAACTGGGTACTTGAGGTTCACCCTTTGTGTGGGCCGAGTACACCCTCCTATTGTAGTTGAGCCTTGGTTGCTGTTGGCAAGTCAATGAGAGGGATTTACCCAGGCCAATCAGCTGCAAGGACTGGCTGTGACCACTGACCACCAACCTCCACCCTCCGTGGTGGATCAGCTGTGCAGGGGCAGGATGGTGGTGCTTTGACGTGGTCTGTAGCTGTCCACTGGGTGCACCGTCCCTGGGGTTCCCCAGGTGGTGCAGGCCAAGGTCAATCCCCACCTGTGTTTTGCCCAGAGCCACCCTGCCTGAGCTGTAAAGCAATCTGAGATGGCTGCTAATTGTGCTGGGCTTGGAGATTCCCAGGCAAAGCCAAGCTGTGAATCTAGGCTGGCTGCTGCTAGTTCCAGACCTGGCATCACTCAGCAAGAGGTACGGGGGCTGGGGACTCATGGAGGCCAGCTGTTGCTTGTTTGAGAGGATTTAGAAAGTTGTGAGGCATGAGCCAAGACCAGCCATTCATATGGAAAAGTCTTTGTTAACACTTGTGTGGGCCCATAAGTTGGGTGGGACAGAGTCTCAGGGGATCTCCAGGGCTGGTCAGACAGTGTTAGCTTGGTTGATGGAGTCTCAGATATGGCACCTGCCTCCCTGCTGTGTTGATTCTGTGGAGAGAGGGTTCAGGAAAGGGACAATGGCCTCTGCCCACTTTTCTGTCTGGGAGAAAGTTGTCCCCCAGCTCTTGCCTTGATGCCAGATACTCATTTTCTCCCAGTATGCCACTGGTGACTTTTAAGCTGCTGCCTCAGTGCTGAAGCTCAGAAGGAGCGAGTCTGAGTAAGTCTGTGTGTGGGTGCTTTAAGAGGAACTGCTTGGGGCTCTAACAGTTTCTTCCTCCAACTCAGGCCCTGCTGGTTTTTGTAGCCAGAAGTTATGGGGACTTACCTTCATGGCAGTGGAACCCTGGGCTGGGAACCTGGTGTGGGGCTGGGACTCCTCCCTCCTGAGATATCCCTTCCCGTTTTTATCCACCACACATGGATGTGGGACCAGCCCATTCCGTACCTCCACCCCTGGTACCAGTCTGGATGGATGTGGTTTCTTTAATTCCATAGTTGTCAGACTTCCATTCAGCTTTATTTCTGACAGCTCTGAGTGATGATTGTTCTATAATTTGGTTGGAATTTGATGTGGTTGTGTTAGAAGGTGAGTTGTGTTTACCTATGCCACCATCTTGACCAGAAGTCCCTATTTATTTTTGAAAACCCAGCTCAGGTATCTCTTCCTGCAGAGAGCCCTTCTTAAGCCCCTAAGCCCCAGCCAGCTTACATCCCTCCCCTCTCACTCCCATTTCATACCAAGAGAGCAGCCTTGTAACTCTCATGTCCTATGTATGCTGGGTGGGAGGAGGAGCTATGTCTTCCATGTTCATGATGCATGCTCTCAGAAAAGCATGCTGTGATGCTCATTCCACTCGGCACTCAGCTTTCCAAGCCCACACACTCTCTGTCACAGGCTTGCTTACTGCCCCGAACTTCCCTCCCCCTCCATTGAGGATTAGTGCTAGGCCCACAGTGTTTGTCTCTCTGACTCAGTCCTTTCCATCCCACAAGTAACTTAAGTCCCGCATAGATGGCCCTTCTAGCACCTGGCTCACCATCTCCTTGATTTTCTCTAGTGACCTCAGCCACCCACTGCCATCGTCACAGCCTAGACATTGTCATCGCTGGAAACTGCTCTACCCACAGAGCTTTAACAGCTCTGCTGGTGCCGTAGACATCTTGTGCTCCTAGCTCTCAGGTTCCATGTTCCCTTGGACTCTGTCAGATTTCCCTCCTCATGAATCATGCCCATCATCCTGCAAACAGGTTTTAGAATTTCCCATCTTCACTGAGCCCTCCCTCCTCTGCTCCTGCTCCATTCTCTGTTCCCCCTTTGGCCAAACTCTTCAAGAGTTGGCTACTCACTGTTCCATCTCCTCACCTCCCACTCTTTACTCAGCCCACTCCCCAGAGGCTTTCTTCTTCACATTCCACAGAACAGTCTTGTCACTCCCAGCGGATGTCCACATTGTCATGGCCATTGGCAAGTCCTCCTTTTGACATGGTTATTCCCTTCTGGAAATCATTTGTCTCTTCCGGGACATCACCTTCTTGTACAGAATCACTGGATAGTCTTATTTTATTTTCCTTGACTGCCTTATTTCACATCTGGGCCCCCTTCTGTGTTGGGGGAACTCTCACCCTGCTTTGAGTTTGATGGGAGGCCAAGTGACCTCTGACTGTAGTTGCTGCAAATGCCATTTGCTTCTTTTCCTAGGTTCCCTTTAAGCTGGGGCAGGTATCAGCAAACTACAACTCAAGGCCAAATCTGGCCCACTGCCTGTTTTTATCAATAAAACTTTATTACAGTCCAGCCCCACCCCTTCCTTTATGCACTGTCTGTGGCTGCTCTTCCTCTACAGTGGCAAATTGGGTGGTTGTGACAGAGATCATGCGACCTGTAAAACAGAAAATATTTGCTATGTGGTCCTTTAACGCCCCAAAATGGCCTGAGCCCTGCAAGAGGGTATGGCTCTGTGCCTGGGATCCACCCGTCAGACCCACCTGCCTGGGGGCAGGATGGTGGGCAGCAAGAGAATCCCTTGCTCAGTGTCAGGGCTGCAGGAAGGACCCCAGTGGCTTGTGGCCAGTGTTGCTCCCTGCAGGGTGGCAGAGGCAGTGCTGGTTGTTCATGGCCAACTTAAGTCAAAAACCTGTTCCTCCAACCCTCTAGGGATTCTCTGGTCACCTAGTAAGCCTTTTTTCCAGTTTTTGTTATGGTAAAATACACATAACATAAAATTTACCCTTCTAAGTGTACAGTTCCTTAGTATTAAGTACATTCTGATATGATGCAAACATCACCACCTTCCATATTCCAATAGCCTTTTAATCAAGTCCTTGTGTAAATAAGCTAGAGTTTCTGTTGCTTGCCACCAGTAATCCGAACAGATACACCCGATTGTCCTGCTACCACATCACTCTTCCTCTGTATCCTTTGCTGGCTCCTCTCATCACAAATCCAGATAATGGATAGTGGATGGAGGTTGTTCATATGCACATTTGTGATGCCCTCCCTCTCTTGGCCCTTCAGACCCCTGTGATGAGTATATTCTGATTATCTGTCTCTAGCCCAGACTCCCCTGAACTCTAAGCTCGTATATCCAGCTGTCCTTTAGACCTCTAGGAGGCAAAATGTCTCAACATGGAAAACATAAAATATGGAAATCAGAACTCTTGATCTGAGCCCTTCCTGTCCCCAGCACACCTGTGCCCTCCACTGACAGCACCTAGACCAGCCACTGCATCGCCCACCTAGACTCCGCAGTAACTCATACAGCATAGAGATTACCCACGAGTCCCCAGCTTGGGGTGCAGTCAGCAGGCAGCCTCCAACTGCCTGTTCCTCAGAGTGAGAGCCTTCTCACCCCGGTCACACTGCTTCCGGGGCAGTGCCCAGGTGGCTGAGTAAGCGGGAGTACAAAAGCCCTGTCTTGCCATCTCTGCCCAAGGTGGGCCAGAGTTTCGTTGGGCCTCCCATTGCACTTTGGCTTCTTCCTCTGCCCAGGTCCTCTTCCTCCCCAGGCGTCAATCTCTAATAAACATTTAATGCCCCAAACTATGAGCCCACTCTGCAGCACCTTGTGTCTCCCTATCCCTCACCCACACACACACTCTATATTTTCCACATAGTGAGCTTTTTAAAACTTTTACTTGATCATGTCACTCCTCTGAGAAAAAACCCTCTGGGGGCCTGTCACCCCTCTCACAATAAAATCCAAAGTCCAGTGCCTGAAAGCAGGGCTGGCTCTTTGAGCATGTAATGCCCTGGGCTTAGAAGAACTGTGCTTGGTTTAACACTCCACTGCGGCCGTCTAGAAATTTTCCATTTTTGTACAAGAAGCCTTGCATTTCCGTGTTAGACTGGGCCCTGCAAATTATGTAGCCAGGTTTGCCTCCTTTTCTCTGTGTTGCTCACTTGACTCCAGCCCATTGCTCTTGCTTTTCCTGGAACATGCTAGGTTGTTCCTGGGGTTGGGGCTGTGGCTCTTCTTTCTATGACCTTCTCCCTCACCCCTCATTTCCTTCAGATCTGGGTTCAGATTCACCTCAGAGAGTCCTCCCTCAGGCATCAGGCCCCTGCGCATCTCTCTTGCCTTACCTTTGCCTTCGTGTGTGTGTGCACAGAGACCCATAACTCTGTGCCCGGATTTGAGCTCATGCTTGCTGTCTGTGCTCCTTACCACTGCACTGAACCATCTTGGAACTTCAGTGATGGCTGCTGCTGCTGTTGTTATTATTACTGTTATTCTCATCTGAGGACATTTTTCATTGCTTTTAAAGGGAGAGAGAATTATCAACGTGTGAGAGAAGCATCGATTGGTTGCCTCCCGTAAGCACCCAGACTGGGTATTGAACCCTCAACCTTTTGGTTACAGGATGTTGCCCAGCCAACTGAGCCACACTGGCCAGGGCAGGAGCTTAGTAGATGTTACATACACCTGGTCTTCTGATGTTCCCACACCCCAGGAAGTCTTTTGCTTTTTCCCTCAGGGTGCCTAAAGAATTCTTTCTTTATCCTTGAAGTTGAGGAGGTTGACCAGAGTCTCTCACTGTTGAGTGTACTTTTTCTTTTTTCAAATTTATTGATTTGGCGGGGGGTGGAGAGAGAGAGAAGCATTATCACATTTTCCTGGGAACATGGTGTGTTCTTTCAAGTTGCATATGCGGCACATCTTTTGTTTCAGGTCAGTTCTCTGACATCTTTTTTTTTTTTAAGATTTTATTTATTTATTTTTAGAGAAAGGGAGAAAGAGAGGGAGAGAAACATCGATGTGTGAGAGAAGCATTGATTGGCTGCCCCTCGTATGCACCCCAGTCAGGGACCAGGCCCCAACCCAGGCATGTGCCCTGACCAGAAATTGAACCAGCACCCTTGGCTTTACGGATGACACCCAAGCACAACTGAGCCATGTGGGTCAGCGCTCTCGTAATATATCTTGGATGGCATCTTTCCCACTTCGGGGGCTCCCCACTATGGGGACACAAGGTACCCTTCTGTTAGTTTGGCTTTGTCTCCTTCCCAGAGCTCTTAGCTTTGTTCTGATTGCTTTAGCTTTTGTCGTTTTCACCTGCATTCACTCTTTGTTTACTTTGATTTTCAGCTCTGCATATTCTGTTTTGGGCTCTTTTTAAATGTATTTATAAGTTCCATAGTTATGTGGCTTGGTCTGCAGTTTGTTTCTCAGGTTGGGAATTTGCCCTTTCACCTTACCGTTTTATCATCTCATCTTTGAACTTCTATTGAGAACATGTTCTTATAAACTTGTGGTAGGCGAGTGTTCTTGCTCTTTCCCATCGTGGTATCTCTTCTTGGTGGAGGACTCGGCATATCTTGAGCCATCTCCTTCCCTGTCTGTTTTTTCCTTCTAGCCATAATATACTTGCAGAGTTACCATGTCATTTCTTGTCACCTCGGCTCAGGCTTGCATGACTCCATGCAGTCACTCTGTTTGCTTTGGTACAACAGGGGAGTTCTTGGCCCTCTCTTCCCGGTCTCTTGGCGTGTGCTCTCAGTGCTTTCCCCTCTGGGCTGTGGTGAGCTCTTTATCTTATGGGCACAGAGAAGTAGCGTGAGGGATAGTCTTTGGCCGTATCTAGATTCTTCTCTCCATCCTAAGAATTGTGTGCAATGTCTTACACCAAGGCTTACTCCAGCTGCTTGAAGGACGTGTGTGCCATTCCTGTAGGGAGGCAGAAAGGGGGCTTCTCAGGCTCCAAGTGGTTCTCTGAACCCGTGTGTACCCAAGAGCAGTCGCTTCCCACAGAGCCAGCCTGGCTTGCTGGCACGTTACCTGTTTGTCCTGCACCTTTCAGCAGGAGCGCCTGTAGTTCCTGGGCCTAAAAGGGAAAAGTTACTAACTCCCACCCAGTTACTTCTCTCCAGCTTATTGGCTGAGAGGTCTCGGGGTGTTGTGGGGATGAGGCCGGGGCAGGAGCTCTTGTCTTGTTGCTGCTTTGTCCTCTGGAATCCTTTCCTAGGCTGCTGGAGTTTGGAAGGTACTGCATTCGATTTTATACCCCTGTCCTTTGTGTGATGAATCATTACCTTCACATTCCTCCTCCCCGCTTTTTATTTTCTTAGGGATTGGAAGAGAGCATTTCTGTGGGAAGTTGTAACCTGTCATTTGACCCTAATTCTCTAATCCATGTGGAGTCGAGTTTGTTGTGTGGTATGTGATGCAGTGGCCACAAGAAGCAAGTCATGGCCCCACACCCTATATGTTCTTTGGCTGTTCTAGGTAAATGTCAGATTCTGAAGGGAATTCCATTTGGGATCTTGACTGGAAGGACAATATTCAATCTTCTTAATATGTTTTCTACCCAATTAGTGTTTATACACAGGGAGTGACCAATTTGTTACTTGTTTTGTCACCAGGCACATTACTTACTGTTTAGCCACTCCCTAAAGTTGTTTATGGGATAGAAAACTAGTCCCTGCTGCTTGTCTGCTGCTTCTTGGTGGCTTTAAACCCCTGTTATCAGAAGCTGGGATGGACATAGGGTGGATTCCCGGGATGCTGCTGGGGAGGTTGCTGAGACACGTGAGATCTCCATCCATATCTGCATATCTCTTCCTGGGTGTTGCAGCAGTGTAGGGTCACTAGAGCACCCCACCCCTTCTCTGTCCCTCCGCAGCTCCCATCAGTGCCCAGGGAAACCCCTCAGCCTGTCACTGTTCTTTCCATCTATGGCATGATTAGGCTTCCAGGCCCTAGATTTGTCATCAGCAAATTGCACTTCAGCCAGCCTTGCTCCGAGCTCCTGTTGTTCTGACCTTGAAGATTTCCTAGGGGTTTGGTAGGAATCCTGTCCCTAGCTAGACCTCCCCGGCAGGTCCACCCCCCATGTTTGAGTGTGGTAGAGTCATGGGAGCGGAACTTCTCTCACGTTGACGCCAACCACACCACATCTTACAGCAGTCTCTCAGAAGTGCCTCAGCCGTTGATGGCACCCTTCTTGTTTGCCAACACTGAGAGAGATTTCCCCTTTTATGTATTTTGCTGGTTATTTCAGTGAGGTAAGATGTCATCAGGAAACAAAAGTTTGTCAGGCATGCAGATGTGAGGGGACCTATACTAGC
Organism: Micronycteris hirsuta; assembly: GCA_004026765.1. Classification (NCBI taxonomy): domain Eukaryota; kingdom Metazoa; phylum Chordata; class Mammalia; order Chiroptera; family Phyllostomidae; genus Micronycteris; species Micronycteris hirsuta. Next base: position 44,437 of record PVJI01004214.1, on the reverse strand, counting down.
AAGAGGCACAATAACGAAAACAAGGCCATTCACTTCAAGTTAGTTATTGAAACAGTCAGACAAAGTGAACTGACTCTTATGCAGTTTCCTCTTCTGTTACTGGAGATCTCCTAACTGTCCCCCCCTAAATATGTTGCCTCTGTATTGAAATTTTATTTTGGCAAACACTGTGTTCTTCAATAAAAGCAGCTGACACTTGCTAGAATTCTGTAAAACTTGTTTACATAGAAGTATACAAAGATATGAAGCAAACAGTACCAACAGAAAACAGGGTGGGGGAAGAAGCAGCTGTGGGAATGTATTGCTGGGGACCAAAAAGGCAGGCACAATGTAAATGTCTGTGGAGACCAGCCCTTGGGACTTTGAAGACTAGATGTTTGTCACGGGGGCACTGGAGGCCGACTTTGCCCAGGCGAGTGTCTAACCACTCATGCAGAGGCTCACCACGAGCACCCGAAGGATGTAGAAGCGAAGGCACTGGGGACCTGGTGGAAGAGAAGTTGCCGGGTAAGGAGGCTAGAGAATGGGAGAGCAACTTCTAACACACAGACTTTCCAGAGGAAGAGATGAAATAACAAAGACATCGGTAATAAGGATTGGATTCTTGATTTTCTTCCATTCTTACCTCATTTGGCCAGCTCCCGCTACAGTCACCTTCATGGGCACAGCTGGTGGTGAAGCCACCCTGCTTGGGTATCAGTGGTGGTCCACAGCTGTATCAGCTTTACCACTTTGGGCGTATTCCTTCCTCCACCCGCAGTGGCCCCACATCCTTGGGTCACAGTGTCACTGTCGCTGTCATCCGTATTTCCGAAGCTCTTCCCCAGCTCCTCGATGGGTCTCCCCTAGCTCCCAGTACCTCCCCTTTAACAACATTCATCAAAATCGTTACGATTCCTCTCATTCTTGACTGCCTTTAAAAGAATGACCACACCAGGGAAAGAGAAGAAATGGATGCAGGCAGGAAGTGTGTCTTGTGCCGCACCACCCCTGGTCCTCGTACAGCTTATGCACAGTACCTAGAAGGCGCTCGAGGAGTGCTAGCTACTGAATAAGTAGGCGACGTGAAACATCCCTGTGCTGTTCCAGCATTCTTGCTGTCATGACTTCTGTTAAAAGCTTGCCACTATCTGCAGAGTGAAAGCAGTTTCTGACACTCCACTTTGCTCCTATCTAGTTCCAGAACATTTTCATCACCCCCCAAAGGAAGCCCCATGGGAAACAATCTTTGACAGTTCCTCAAAAGGTTAAGCATGGAGTTCCCATATGACCCAGCAGTTGCACTCGAGGGACAGACTCAAAAGAATTGAAAACATACATCTATGCAAAATCTTGTTTACAGATGTTCATAGGAAACAACCCAGATGTTCATCCACAGAAGACTGGATAAACAAAATGTGTTTCCATATAGTGGAATGTTATTCAGCCATAAAAAGGGATGATGTTCTGAATCTTGAAAACATGCTGAATGAAAGGAGCCCGTCACAAAAAGCCACATAATCCATGATTCCATTTATATGAAATGTCCAAAAGTGGCAAATCCGTAGAGACAGAAAGGAGATCAGTGGTTGCCAGGGTCTGAAAGAGGGACGGGGGAACGACTGCTTAATGGTTATGGGGTTTCCTCCATGGGTGATGAAATGTTCTGGACCTAGATAATGGTGATGGTTGCATAACATTGTGAATGTATTAAGTGCTGCTAGCGGTAAATTTTATGTTATGTGTGTTTTACCACAATAAAAAAAATGATCAAATACCCTCAGAATATTTAGTCAACAACCTTCAACTTGGCTAAATGCCTGGTCATTAAACTTCTAGAATTAAATTACTTTCTTTTTTTTTATTGTAGTTCAATTATAGTTGTCCCCTTTTTCCCCCATTACTCTTCCCTGCCCTGCCCACCCCCACTTCCCACATTCAAATCTCTCCCCCAACCCCCATTGTCCTTGTCCATGGGTCCTTTACACATGTTCCTTGACTCACCCCTTCCCCTTCTTTCCCCTGTTATCACCCCCTCCCCCTCCTCTCTGGTTACTGTCCGTTTGTTCTTTATTTCCATGTCTCTGGTTCTGTTTTGCTCGCCTGTTTATTTTGTCGATTAGGTTCCTCTTATAGGTGAGATCTAAATTACTTTCTGACTGGCATTGTTACCATGTCTTGGGCTTCAGAGGTGGCATTCAGATCAGCTCGATCCAGTCTAGCATGTGTCATCCTAGGTCCCCAGGCTGGGCTTTTTCTTGGGATAGATGACAGAGCTGCTTGCTTGGGCTCTGTGCCTGCAACCAGACAGACTTGCTTGGAGACAGCTGTGGGTTCTGAGCACTGCATGGGAATCATAAAACCTACCTTTATGATTTAGTGTAATTGGTGAAGTCAGCTGTCATTTTAGTGGGGCATTAGAAAAACCACAGTTGTCTGGCTAGCTGCACCTGCCAGCTGTCGGTTGCTTGCTTCCCTGTAATGTACAGTAGCCTTGGGTCAGATGAGCACCCATGACTGCCTTCTACAGGATTACTGTAGGTTATTTTCATCATTAAAATACAGGCAGTTCTTACCATCAGACCCCTCAAGATAAAATTATTTGGCCCAAAAATAAGATTCCTGCAACTCTAATTTTCCTCTGCTAGATCAAAGGAAAGATTTGGTCTAATGTTTGTAGTCTAGCAGCAGAATCACTGAACGATGTTTTATTACCAAGAACTTTCTCTCATGCTTTGTCGATATTTAAGATTCGTGAAGACCTTTCTGCTTGAATGTGATATGAGCATTCCTGGGGGGAGAGGGGGCAGAAATCTTATGTTCTACAAACCAAACAGTGAAATAACATTAAGGGAAAAACAGGTGGGATAGACCATGCTAAATCTATATGATTTGGTAATCAGAGCTCACTAGCAAAACTAGTGTCAGTTATGGTTAAGAAGCAGAACACCAGGCCATTGAAATCTTAGTTGGCATTTGCACCCAGCATCTCCGTCAGCCAACCATTTTTCACCATAACCCGGATTCGTGCTTCCTCTCACACAATGCACACATGAGTTGTTCCATTGGCATTAAAAGTCAGGTCCTAGGCAAGGTTTCCTTCAACAATGATTTTATTTTAAACATGGGGAAATATCTTGACAGCTTCACGATATAGAGCATAACACTGTGGAAAACATTATGGTTCTTTCAGCCACTAAAAAGAAGGCACTTCTGCAAGGTTGCCAGCTTTTTCTCTTTAAGGTAGTTGTGCAAAGTGAAGGCGTTCTCTTTAATTGTTAGAAAGCTTTCCTGAAATTGCTTCAAAATACTACTATCACCCAGCACAGCTTCCAGGTATATTGGTATCATCTCCCCCCTTTAAACATATGTTCCCCCTGAACCCTTTACCATTGCAGGTTTAGTTGCAGTCATCATTATGGTGCACACTTTAAGCGTGGCTTTCCTAAAAGCACAGGACACAGTGATGACACTCAGGAAGCCTAATGTAGAGCTAACATGGAACCATAGTCACATTCCCGAAATGCCATTACTGCCTCTTTCAGCACCTTCGAACCCAGGAGCCACTCCAGGATTGCATGTTGTTCTTTCTCTTTGGTCTCCTTTAACCTGAAACAGCCCCCAGCCCTTTTTTTCATGCCACAGACCATTTTGAGGAGTCCAAGCTCAGTGTCGTGTGAAATGGGCCCCCTCTTTGGATTCTTCTGTTGTTTCCTCAGAGCCTGTATACCCTCCCTGCAGGATGGGGTGGTGCTGATGCTCCCGCTCCTCCATAGCACTTCTACAGGCTGGCTGCAGTCAGTAGCGCTTAGTTTGATCTCTTGTTAAGGGGGCACCTGTTAGGTTTCTTCACAGAGCAGGACTTTTCCCTTCCTTCCCTTACTCTTTAGCCTATGCATTCCTTAATTTCACAACAGCTTGTCTGTGTAGGTAAGAGTTTTTAAACACTGTCTTCTATATAGGAGATGTTCAGCTCAGTCCAGTCTTTTTAGTAGTTTTACCAGGAGGAGTGCCTGTGGACCTGACCACCTCTTTGCTGGAATCCAATCTGTGGAAGCCTGGAACCCATCCTCCCAGAGTAACCGTCTCCCATACTGCTGCCCTCATGACCCTTCCGTCCCCATCACTGTAAGTGTCACTGTCTGTGCTCCTGGGCAAGTGTGACACGAAGGCCCTCAGTGACTGCCCCAGCCTTGTATCCTGCCAGTCCCAACCCACCAGTGACCACCAGGCTACAGGTAGCGCCCAAATTCATTATTTAGTCACTCGGAGTGTACTTGTTTTGAGTGCTAAGCTAGCCCGCCTGTTTTCCTCTCTCATAGCCAATGGCCACAGGGATACAGCCATCAAAAGAAGCAAAAGTAGCCCTGGTCAGTGTGGTTCAGCTGGTTGGAGAGCAGGTTCAAGTCCCAGTCAGGGCATATGCCTAGGTGGCGGGTTCAGTCCCCATTTGGGGCACATACAAGGGGCAACCAATTGATGTTTCTCTCCCTCCCTTCTCCTCCCTCTCTCAAATCAGTGAGTGTGTCCTCAGGTGAGAATTAAAAAATAAAAAAGAAACAAAGGTATCACAGTAGCTGAGTTGCAATCGCCACTTGGCACACGATTATTAAGCGCTGTTTCTGTGCCTGGAACTGTGTGGTGAGTGGGGAGATGGCAGTAAAGAAGGCACGCACTGTGGGGGTTGCCCATCATGGTGGGATATTTGGAGTACGGTGGGGGGCATAGGGTACTCCTGCTCATGGGAGCGGGGAGGAAGGAACAGGGAAGGCTTCTCAGAAGTGCCATCGTAACTCAGATGAATGTGGGAGAGAGGGCCAGCCCAGGGCCTCTGGTTTCCCTCCCAGGAGAGGCATTATAGTGGGAACGGGGTGGGGCTGTTGATACTGCTGCCTCTGCCCATCTGCCCTGCCCCGCCCTGCGTCCTCCTGACCAGCCTGTGAAACTCCTCACTGAGACTTAAAAACTCGTCTCAGGACTTCCTCCTCCAGGGAATCTCCATCTCTGGGCTTCCCTCTGCCTGAAACAGGGGAGGTGTCACTATTTCTTTGTTAACCCCTTTGTCCTCCCCCCAACACACACTAAACTGGGAGCTCTAGAAGACCAAAGAATGATGCTAATTCCGCCCTGGCATCCCAGCCCTTAGTAGAGTCTGGCTCAGGGCAAGGGCATCAATGAAAACACATCGACTCAACTGTGGCCTCAGACAGGTTCCCTTGTCTGGTTGTACTTCCTTTTCTTTCCGTCTGCGACACTGAAGAGTTGAATAGGTGGTTTTTCCTGAGGCTAATCCTAACTCTAAAATATATGAACTTGTGAATGTGAACTAGGTGCTCGGTTCTCATACTCAGGATTGTGTGTGTGTACATGTGTGCATACATGTGCGTGCACATGTATATATGCTGTGATTAGAGGGAAGATGAAGAGGGTTTGGTTTGTTTTTCTTTTTTAAAGTGTGTGCTTGGGAGGTAAGGGATGGGTGGAGATGGAAGAGGGTATGGGGGGATAAGTGGTGATGGGGAAGGAAGGAAGGAAGGAAGGAAGGAAGGAAGGAAGGAAGGAAGGAAGGAAGGAAGGAAGGAGAAGAGAGAAAAATGTGTGCTTCAGCAAACCCCATAACCTCCTGGTGTGTGTGGGCGGGGTGCTTAGGGAGTTGCCAGGCATCCCATCCTGTCTGCCCTCCTTCAGGCCACCCCGGGACTGAGCAGGCACTGGGGCCAGGGGTAAACTCATTTGGATTACTTGTGTTGCATCATTTTGGGGCTTTTGTTATTTGTTTTTAAATATCAAACACCTGTGTATCCCTCTACACAGAATTGAAAACCACCATATTGTCATAGTGGTTTCAGGTAATTTCACTTTAAGAACCTAGAATATTACAGATAGAGTTAAAAGTCCTTTTATTCCCCCATCTTTGGTACTATTAAAAGTTCATATATTGTATACTTAGGAATGATTAGAAAGGAAAATTTTATGTTATGTACATTTTATCACCATAAAAAAAACTTTAAAAAAAAATCCAAACAGTTCATTTAGGCCCAAGTCAGAGTTTGGGCACAGCTAGAATCCAACTTTTGTAGCTAGTAGCCAAAGATCTGTGTTCTACTCTCCTTGAACTCCACGTTCCCAGGCTTGGCAGAGGTCCTTAATTCCTCCCTCCCCTCACCCCCACACCAGTCCATCAGCTCCCTCTGTTGCTTCATCTCTTGGTCATGTCCCCAATCCTCTGCTATCTCCATCTTGAGCCACACCAAGACCACTGCAAGAGGCTTCTCAGGGTCCTCCCTGCTATCCTCTTAGGTTTCCTGCAGTCTGTTTGGAGTGATCCTTTGAAGATAAGAGCCCTTGTCCCTGTCCCCTGCTTAAAGCTTCCCATCACACTTGGAATAAAACCCAACAAAGCCCTCCATTTCCCCCCTTGAGGCCTCTTTACCGTCTGGAACCTTTCCCCCACACACAGCCACATGGCTTCCCCTTCACTTCCTTTAGGTTTTACTCTCTTTTGCCCCCTAATATCACCATGTGGATTTTTTCTTCTTCATTGTGTTCTAATCAGTTCATTCTTTTGAACACTCACCTGGTTGCAGCTTTGCCCAATACAAGGGAACCCTTTCAGCCAGCACCTGTGTCCTTTTGAATCTCCCTATTAACTTCTAAGGGCTCCTGCTTTCTGCCTCCACAGGCTGCCCCAGAACCAGAACCACCCACTTCTCCCAGGGGCCAGCCTGGTCCCCTTCCAGGGACACCAGGCATGTTCCCTGCCCCTGGGGTGCCTTCATTAGCCTTAGAATGTGTCCCACCCTGGGTGTACAGAGCACTGTGGTCAAAAATATTGGAAATAATTCTTTTCTCTGTGGTATGTTATCAATTTGTTATAATTATTCATTTGTTTCTGTTTGCATTCAGTGTAATAAGGTTTTATTACCTCTTGTTTTCATTTTATTTTTGGTTATGTAAACTTTTACCTGATTCAGAAGTTGAAATTATACTCTGGCATACCCAGAGAGGCCTCAGCAGTTCCAGTAGTTTCTGATGTGTACTTCCTAAAGTCCCCGTGCTCACACGAAAGGCAACCTGTGATATACATTTTTTACTTCACAGTGGATCCTGAAGATCACTCCTCGGTGGTTCAGGGTGCTCTCAATGGTGCAGGCATGTTTTTGTCTAGTCAGGCAGGTCCCTGATGGCAGCCATCTAAGTTGTCCTGGGCTGGTAAAAACAATGCTATGTAAATAACATCATCCTCTATTGTTTTGCCTTTCTGGAGGTGTCTCTTCAGGGTAGGTTTCTAGAAGGAATTTCCCTAGATTGCATCAGCACCCTTGATTGTATCTAAGAGGCATTCCTGGGTCATATGGCTTGTACTTGACCTCGCGGTGGTAAAATTATTTAGGGAATACAAATTAGAGTTCTGAAGAAGTCAGACCTGTTCCATTGGTGCAGTGCTTTTCTCTGAATCTGGTTCTGTCAGAGTTCCAGGAAGCAGCCCTGGACTTTAGCAGTGCATGCCCCTGTGGACTGGATGGGAGTGGTGACTCCAGTCTGTCCACCACTTTGCTGCTGGCAGAGCTCCGCTTCTCCCTCTGTGATGGTGGGCCTTGGGCCACGCCCAGCTCCCCAGAGTTTTCTGCATTTCCTGCTGAGAAGCTAAGATGGGAAAAATCGAAAAGTAAGCTCTGCTAGAACAGAGGTTAGGGACCCCTGTTTTTAGAGCAGGAAAAGCTCTCCTGTGAACCAAGGGCGGAATCTGGGTGACCCTGGCAGCCGTGCTCGGGGCCCTAAACTTCTGGATGAAGATCCAGGTAACTCAGGGGTAAGCCTGAGGAGGGCTAGGACACACCCTCACCACTGTCTGTCTCCCCACACCTGGCCTGAGCTGTTGAGGAAAAGCGTGTCCTCGTGGCGCCAAGTGAGTCCTGGTGCTAACCTGCCTTCGGTGACATACCCATGTCTTTCAAGTATGGTTTCGAGTGCGCACCACAGTGTCTTTATTGAAGTCTCCGCAGTGTGCACAGGAGGACAAGTCACTTGGGATAGACGAGCCCCAGGGCAGTGATCAGTGTGGACATGAGCTATATGGGACAGGGCAGCGCTAGAACTGAGATAAAGAGCACAGGAATAGTCTTGCCCTTTTCCAGAATGAGCTGCTAGCTGAGGGACCAGCAGGTGGCTAATTCTGAACTCACAATTCTTTCTAAGCCTCCCCTGGCCCGAGTTCTGTTCTTGCCCTCTTAGCTTGGCCATGAGAGCATCATGGTCAGAACAGCATGTCCTGGGAGGTCCCTGGGTCCAGGGCCTCTCAGTGAGGTATTTCTGACGTACACAAGGGAATCTTGCAGATGGAACCAAAGTATAGGGAAGGAGCTGGTCTGTCAGTGTGGAAGTGCCCGCCCTGGACCAGGGAGGGTGCCCCTCTGTCTTTCTTCTTGCTCCTTCCTCCTACCAGCAAGGCTGTGCTGTTGTAAGGTAGCATCTTCTGATACAGGCTCACCCGACCTGGGATCACTTTTTTTCTTATGCCACAATCCTGGGCAGTGCTTTCTGGCTGCCCAAGTTAGACAGTATTTATATAGTGACTTTTCTTCCTCTGGGGTGTTAGTTCCCATTGTTCAGATGAGGAAACAGGCATAGGATGTTGAGGTCACTTGCTCAGGTTTGTGTTTGGAAAGGGCAGAATCAGGATTTGAGCTCAAGTTGGCTGGCTCCAAACTTATCTACTCTTTCTACAGTGCTGTGCTGTGCGCCACCTCCCAAGGGGGTAGTGTAGAGCTGTGTTCCTGTTAGCAAGTTGTACTGTGCCCCACAGCAGTTCTTTGAATACACGTTTAAAAAACCCAAAATACAGAAGCTATAGTAACACTCAGGCCAGGCCTTTGTGAAGAGGAGCTCCACCCCCACTTTGGGTAGACAGCTTCCCCTCCAGCAGCTGAGGGCCTCCTGTCAGCCCTCGGATGCAGCTCATAAAGTGGCCTCTGCCGAGGCAGCATGCTGAGAAGCCACACAGTGTTCTACTCAGGAAAAAATGCCACCTGTGTAGGCCACTCACTCCTGCACACTAGGAATCGGACTGTGGTGGCCACAGTGCCGGTAGAGTGCAGCTGGCCAGCACCAGCAGCAGCCCAAAGCCCCTAAAGAAATCTGTGAAAGGAAGAATATCAAGACCTGGGTGAGCACCGGCAGAGCCGCCCGGCTCCCAGAGCTCAGCCTGTGCTGGGCAGCCCCAAGCCTGCCGGTGCTTGCTTTTTCTGCAGACCGATGTGTCCTCTACTTACATGCTTGTTTAATACTTCAGGGAAGAAAAGTCAGAAGACCAGGATCTCCAGGGCCTCAAGGACAAACCCCTGAAGTTTAAAAAGGTGAAGAAGGATAAGAAAGAAGACAAAGAGGGCAAGCATGAGCCCCTGCAGCCATCAGCCCATCACTCTGCTGAGCCAGCAGAAGCAGGCAAAGCGGAGACCTCAGAAGGGTCAGGCTCAGCCCCAGCCGTCCCGGAAGCTTCTGCCTCCCCCAAACAGCGGCGGTCCATCATTCGCGACCGGGGACCCATGTATGATGACCCCACTCTGCCTGAAGGTTGGACCCGGAAGCTTAAGCAAAGGAAATCTGGCCGCTCCGCTGGGAAGTATGATGTGTATTTGATCAAGTAAGTAAGGGCAACTCCTCTCTCTACAGAGTGAGGAGGCCTGAATAGGTGGGAAGTTGGGGACAGGCACTGAAAACTAGTGGGGGTCCCTTGGAGTAGGAGCTCTTTGCTGCTAGTTTCAGGAAAGTGTGTGTGTGTGTGTCCCCTTAACTGGGGTCAAGGTGGCTTCAATAATGAGCACTGCGTGCAGGCATGACTAGGTATGGTTAGGACAACTGTGTGCGGAAGTCACTGCCCTGAGTGAGATGTACACAGGGTAGCAGACTGTGACTTTACCTTCCCAGGCCTTGAAGCCTCGTTTGGAGATGGAATAGCAGTAGGGCCTACCCAGGGTCACCATGGGAATGTCAGGAGAGGTCACCTGGAAAGCACTGAGGCCACAAGGTCTGCCATGTGCAGTAGCCTGGGCTCAGGAGGCAAGCGGAGATCCCTGGGGGTCCTGCCATTTCCCAGCTGGAGACCATTCAGCTGAGGGGCTCTTCTCAGAACCTGTTAACCTCATCATCTTTCTGGGAGACTTGTTCTGTGACACTGCTGGATGAACCAGAAGAATTAGGAGTTCATAGGGCTCAGTCCACTCTGTGAATTGTGCTGAGAAAGGTAGGCTCTTGGACAGGGCCCCTGGGGAAAGACACAAATGGATCCCATGTGCCTTTCCAACTGTCTCTTTTACATTTGTCCAGCTTCAGTCGGGGGCAGGGGTCACTGGGTGTTTTCTATTGAAACTAACTGCCAAGCCTGAACTTCAGAGAAGGAATGAATAAGTATATTTCAGTTCTGCCCCTTAGACATTCCCAAAAAGGTTAGCAGCTTTCAAAGGATATTTGCAGCCTTGTTTGGTGAGCAAACCATTATCCTAGTGACATATGAGAAAACTGATTCCCAGAGATGCTCAACAGCATGTCCAGAGTTAGACAGAGGGTGCTGTACTGGCACATCAGGCCCAGGCAACAGCCAGCACAACGGGCCCCAGCCTGATGCCTAGACAGGGTTCCCAGATTAGACCCCTTTGGGGGGCTAGAGGGAGTGTCAGTGGCAGGCAGGTCCTCAGGGGCATCCAAGTAACAGCTGTGGAGCAGCTAGCACTGAGCCGTTCTGGTATAGAAGCAGGCCATGTAAGACACCGACCCCTGCTCGACAACCTGATTACTTCCTGTATCGCTGTGGCCACGCCCCTCAAGTTTTAGCTTATCTTGGCTTTTCTTAAATGTGACTGTGGTTCGGTAGTATCAGGCATATCACCTGCAGAACATCTTCTGTCAAAGTTCATCACCACCTTCCACTCTGCCTCATCTCTTACATTGCTCTGGAAGCTTCTAATCGTGTTTGTGTCTCTCCGTTTGTTCCTACAGTCCCCAGGGAAAAGCCTTTCGATCTAAAGTGGAGTTGATTGCATACTTCGAAAAGGTAGGCGACACCTCCCTGGACCCTAATGATTTTGACTTCACGGTAACTGGGAGAGGGAGCCCCTCCCGGCGAGAGCAGAAACCACCTAAGAAGCCCAAATCTCCCAAAGCTCCAGGAACTGGCAGAGGTCGGGGACGCCCCAAAGGGAGCGGCACCGCGAGACCCAAGGCAGCAGCATCAGAGAGCGTGCAGGTGAAAAGGGTCCTGGAGAAAAGTCCCGGGAAGCTGCTTGTCAAGATGCCTTTTCAAACTTCACCAGGGAGCAAGGCCGAAGGGGCTGGGGCCACCACATCAGCCCAAGTCATGGTTATCAAACGCCCTGGCAGGAAGCGAAAAGCCGAGGCTGACCCCCAGGCCATTCCCAAGAAACGGGGCCGAAAGCCAGGCAGTGTGGTGGCAGCTGCTGCCACTGAGGCCAAGAAGAAAGCCGTGAAGGAGTCATCCATCCGGTCTGTGCAAGAGACCGTGCTCCCCATCAAAAAGCGTAAGACCCGGGAGACAGTCAGCATCGAGGTGAAGGAGGTGGTGAAGCCTCTGCTGGTGTCCACCCTCGGCGAAAAGAGTGGGAAGGGACTGAAGACCTGCAAGAGCCCTGGGCGGAAAAGTAAGGAGAGCAGCCCTAAGGGGCGCAGCAGCAGTGCCTCCTCGCCCCCCAAGAAGGAGCACCACCACCATCACCACCACTCAGAGCCCCCAAAGGCACCCACACCGCTGCTCCCGCCCCCGCCCCCGCCCCCGCCTGAGCCCCAAAGCTCTGAGGACCCTGCCAGCCCCCCTGAGCCCCAGGACTTGAGCAGCAGCATCTGCAAAGAAGAGAAGATGCAGAGAGGAGGCTCGCTGGAGAGCGACGGCTGCCCCAAGGAGCCAGCTAAGACTCAGCCTACAGTTGCGACCACCACCACGGCCGCAGAAAAGTACAAACACCGAGGGGAGGGAGAGCGCAAAGACATTGTTTCATCCTCCATGCCAAGGCCAAACAGAGAGGAGCCTGTGGACAGCCGGACGCCCGTGACCGAGAGAGTTAGCTGACTTTACACAGAGCGGATTGCAAAGCAAACCAACAAGAATAAAGGCAGCTGTTGTCTCTTCTCCTTATGGGTAGGGCTCTGACAAAGCTTCCCGATTAACTGAAATAAAAAATATTTTTTTTTCTTTCAGTAAACTTAGAGTTTCGTGGCTTCAGGGTGGGAGTAGTTGGAGCATTGGGGATGTTTTTCTTACCGACAAGCACAGTCAGGTTGAAGACCTAACCAGGGCCAGAAGTAGCTTTGCACTTTTCTAAACTAGGCTCCTTCAACAAGGCTTGCTGCAGATACTACTGACCAGACAAGCTGTTGACCAGGCTTCTTAGGGTACGCCTGCACCTCCCCTCCCACCCAGACCTCCCCCCGTGTGGTCATTAAGGACAGAGGGCACTTGAGAGGACACTCCCATTTTCGGTGCCATTGGTGCCCCAGTCTCAGCTCTCCTCTCCCCTCACCATGCCCCCAGCTTCCCTACCTCCCCCATTCCCACCCATGTTGGGACGAGGAGGTGTGAGGCAGGAGAGACAGTTGGATTCTTTAACAAAGAAGATGGAGTTGGCCAGTGGCTACAGCCTGTGCGATCCCACCGTGGTGGCACAAACCTGGCCCCACTCCAGCCCCAATCCAAAACAAACAAGGACATTTCACAGGACAGGGAAGTAGCACCTGTTCACTCCAGTTCTGGCATGGCTCGGAGGGAGTCATCCTTTGAACTGCTGGGTGTAGACTGGCCTGAGCCAGAGGAGAGGAGGGCCCAGGGCCGGCCTCCAGTGGATGGCGCTAGAAAGAGGCCACGAGGCAGCGGGACGAGGTGCAGGCAGGCTGGCCCGGCCTCGGACCGGCAGAGCGCAGCAGGGCAGGAGGGACTCCTAGTCACTCAGAGCAGTCTGTGACTGGCAGTTAGAGGCTCACTGGGGCAGAGGCCAAGAGGAAGGAGGGGAGAATGTTCTTCCAAAACTTTCCAATTCTACTCCTTAGGGACAGCTTAGAACGATTTGCACTATTGAGTCTTCATGTTCCCACTTCAAAACAAACGTGCTCTGAGAGCAAACTGGCTTGAATTGGTGACACTTTGTCCCTCAAGCCACCAGACGTGATGGTGTTTAGAACTGCCTGGATCTGTAGATACCTGCGCTTGTTTTAAAGTGGGCTCAGCACATAGGGTTCCCACGAAGCTCCGAAACTCTAAGTGTTTGCTGCAATTTTATAAGGACTTCCTGATTGCTTTGTCTTCTCTCCTTCCATTTCCACCTTCTGTCATTTCGTTCTTTCATTTCTTCCTATTCATCCCTTCTGTTCCAAGCAGCCGCAGTGCCCGATTGTACCCTGAACAGACTTTGGTTAGCTCGTGTCCCCAGAACTCACCCTGCACTTGGCCTTCCTGCCACCAACCCCAGCCCACCCTCACCCCATGTTCAGCCCTGAGGAAGCCCCGGGCTCTGCCAAGTCCACCTGACCCTAGCACCTCAGCCTCTCTGAAGGGCAAGAGAATAGCAAGGTCTCTCTCTCCTAGGTCAGAGCCCAGGCACTGAGCCTCCTCAACCTTCCACTCGAGAAAAGTGGATGGGAAAAATCAGGCCAGATATGGATTTGGGAGTTGGGAGAACAGAGGCCTCCATGATCTGCCCTGGTCACTGAGCAGCCCAGCCCTGACCTTGGCCTCTGCCAGGCCTGACTACCACAGTGCAGTGTGGCAGGGCGCAGACAGAACAAATATAGATGCCCCAGACCTGAGCTGGGACCAGTGCCTAGGGCTCCCCCTTCTCTGCCCACCCAGGCTCCTCCACTAACCACAAGTTCTTTTCTAATGGAAAACCTTTGGCTTTTGCTTGCTGGAGACTGGGTAGGGCCAGTGTAGCACACATTTTCACATCTGCACCAGGGCTATGGTGTAGGGGCTTAGAGGCTCGGGTTCGCTGTGGGATCCCATCCTTTCAACCTCTCTGTTCAGGAAGTCCTTATCTAGCTGCATATCTTCATCATATTGGTATATCCTTTTCTGTGTTTACAGAGATGTCTCTTATATCTAAATCTGTCCAACTGAGAAGTACCTTATCAAAGTAGCAAATGAGACAGCAGTCTTATGCTTCCAGAAACACCCACAAGCACGTCCCATGTGAGCTGCTGCCATGAACTGTCAAGTGCGTGTTGTCTTGTGTATTTCAGTTATTGTCCCCTGGCTTCCTTACTGCGGTGTAACCATGAAGGAGTGAAACATCCTAGAAACTGTCTAGCACTTCCTTGCCAGTCCTTAGTGATCAGGAACCATAGTTGACAGTTCCGATCAGTAGCTTAAGAAAAAAAACCGTGTCTGTCTCTTCCAGAATGGTTAGAAGCAAGGGAGTTTGCCCCATTCTGTTCGTAGAGTCATAGTTGGCCTTTCTAGCATTTTTGTATCCATTTCCTTATGCTGCAAAAGCAAGTCCCACAGCCAGCCCCGCTCTGCTATCAACCCTCCAGGCTTCACTTCTGACTCCGCCCCAGGAAGGGAAGGGGGGTTGGGAGAGGGGCGAGTCCTTCGAGACCCCTCTTCCTCCAAGGACAAAAGGCTCCTGCCCCCACAGTGGCCTTGCACTCCTGGCACCCCCAAAGACGCCTATCCATGTGAGCGTGGCACCTGGCCAGTTTGTCGTGGAGACGTCCATTTCATTTGGTCGTGTTTTTGTGTTATACCTAGTCCAGTGAAATGTGGCTCCTAGGACCAATGTCAGGAGCTGGCTGGCCTCCCCATCAGCTCAGTACCATCTGGTCCTGGGAAGAGGACTGCGGGGCCCATCAGGCCCGCCTTTCACCCATGACAGTTTATTTAGGGGTGACTGGGCATTGGGGGTCAAGAACACAGCATTTGAAGGGTCGTTTTCTTTCTGTCCCGCCCAGCCTGCAGTCCCCCAGGTCCCTAGCTTCCTCCCCTAGAGTTCCAAAGCTGCAGGCAGTACCTGAGGCTTCTTAGGGTTCTCTGTCTCTCTCTCCCTTTCTTCCACATTCCCTCCTTTTTCCCAAATAAAGTCATCACGAGTGAGTCACCTTTAAGCAGGCTGCCTTGGTGGTTTGTCACCCTTGGCGGGCAGGGGCCCTGCAGCTTCCATGCCACCCCTGTTCCTGGAGTCAGGTTGACAGGAGGTTGGATGCAAAGCATAAGCCCTGGAATTCTCGCCAGCTGTGTCCAGCCCAGTTTGGGGTGTGACCTTGATTGTGTGTGTACTTGAACACAACAAAGGTTGGGGGGGGCATCTTTTAGGGACTGTGAAGAATACAGGAATTGATCTACAGCTTTCAGATCCCCATGGGTCTAGGTCACAGTCATGTTCGTCATCCCTCCCTTTATTGTAGTTGTTAGTTACTACCCGCTTTCTTGACAGAATTCTGGATGTCCTCGAGCTCCTCGCACAACGCCCAGCCCAGCCCTGCCCTGCCTGTCTGCCCATTGGTGGGCTTGTCCTTACCAGTGGAATTGTCGGCCTTGACACTTCAGTGAACTGGCGAACTAGGCCACAACCAGGCTCTAGTCTAGCTCCCTTCTGCTGGCATAGGAAACACCTAGAAACACCACATCCCCAGTCCATCATTGCCAAACTAGCCAAGGACTCAAACCTCCCAGCTCCCTGGAAAGTGAAAGTCATGGAGGCCTGGGGATGTTGGCCATAGCCAGCCCCTGGCTTTTACTGAGGCCTCGTGCAGGTGTGGGCAACAGTCTGTCCGGTGGCGTCACTCGAGGTTAGAGGCTAAGGACAGTGGCAGACCTGCAACAGTCCCAAGTTGTTGCCTGTTCCTCTGCCCAGCTTGTTATTGCTGTGACGGTCATCATGACAGGGTACTAGCCAGAAACAAACTTCCATATTTGGTGGGAGTTTCCTTAGCTGACAGGCCCTCTGGATTTTAAGTAACTCTTAATAAACAGTTCAAGCCCTGGAGGGAGCAAAGGTTATGAACTCACCAGGGGCCAACTGGATCTTGTGGAGCATTCCCACTTGGCTCTCTGGACTGACGGGGTCAGGGGAGGTCACAGGTACTGGTTCTTGGAGACCTTTGTGCATCCATCCGTTCCTAGCTGGTGGTGTTGCCCTGAATTGCTTCCGGATGCGAGTTTCACACACGGAGTCTAGGACCAGTGGCCCAGACTTTGGGAAGCGAGTTGCCTAGAGCCTTACAAGTGTTTGCCTAGCCAGTCCCCCAAGTGCCAGCCACTGGCACGTGGGCAAGCACAGCAGCATCACCAAGCCTGTGCTTGAGCCCCTGCCCCCGTGCCCTGCTCTTTCGGGTTCCCCAGCCTTCCTCTGCTTCCTGCAAGGGTCCATCTTTGCTCTTTGTCAGTTAGCCCATCCACACGGGAGGGGTTTGTTGAGTCTCCATTTTAGCGTCTTTCTCTTTTAGATCAATCTTTAGAAAAGGCCTAATTGTTATAAATCACTAGGATACTGCCTCCCCCAGGGTCTGAAGTTACATATTAAAGAGGAAAAAAGTGAACACGGAAACCCGTTCTCAACAATTCAGAAGGAAAACCTAGAAAATATTTGGCAGAAAGTGTTATTTTAATGTCTCTGAATGAATAAGAGCATGCTTTTGCAAAAATTCTGATGTAAAAATACTTGGAGCCTGTCCTGATGTGTGGTGAGTGCTGCAGGCGAAGGGGCTTCCAGTCTGAAGCTGCTGGATCTGAGACTCGGGGCCATCCTGTCATTGGGGAGCCCATATCTCCTTGGGTAGCAGTCCCTGAGGACTTAGCTGCCACCTCTGTCCTCTGGGGCGGTTGGAGGTTAGTGGCCCACCTGGTCTCAAAGCAGCAGGAGCCCAGCTCTTGGAGTGGGAAGCTAAATGGTCACCAGGGACTTAAGAAGGCCTGCATCATTCTCACTCCCTGGCACCACCTGTCCCTTTGCTCCATTCTCGTCTCCGCAGAGCCTACCCAGAGCTCTGATTTGTCAGGGGGAAAAAAAATGAGTTCTAACTAGGGCGGAGAGGGTAATGTCTTCCCCTTGGCCTCTGCCGGTGGCACAGCCTGTCTCCTGAGGACATTCCCCTGCTCTGCTCTCCTTGGGGTCTAGGACCTGGTGAGATGGCACTCCCTTCTGGACTCGGGGGTGAGGATGGAGGCCTGAGCACTCACTGTGCTGCGCGCCCCACTCGCCCCGCACCCTTTAGAACCCTGGGGCG
>PVJI01004214.1:0-27132 GCA_004026765.1 Micronycteris hirsuta | reverse complement strand
GCTGTTTTTCCTGGTGACCCTGACTATATCCAGTATCTTATAGACTATATGCATAGGCCTGCTTGGTCTCCTCCGTCCTGGGCTTTTGTTTTGCTTTTTAGTTTTGCTTTTAGTTTTTCCGTCCCTTTTATTTAATGCACCAACTAGACACACAAAGCAGTTGAATTTTTATATATATATCTGTATATTGCACAATTATAAACTCATTTTGCTTGTGGCTCCACACACACAAAAGACCTGTTAAAATTATACCTGTTGCTTAATTACAATATTTCTGATAACCGTAGCATAGGACAAGGGAAAATAAAAACAAAAACAAACAAAAAAAACGACAAATCTGTCTGCTGGTCACTTCTTCTGTCCAAGCAGATTCGTGGTCTTTCCTCGCTTCTTTCAAGGGCTTCCCTGTGCCAAGCTAAGGAGGCTCCAGGCAGCACCTGGGTTCCGCACTGTTTCTGCAGTGCTTGTGAGAGAGGTCCCAGGACGCTGGTGCAGAACAGTTCACCTCAGCGGGTATGTGCGTGAGCGCTCCCTTGCCCTGGCAAAGTCTGGTATGTAGTTGGCACCTCCTGGTCCCCTTCCACCTCTGGGTGGGGCAGCTGGAGTTCATCGGGGTGGCCTGATGTCCCCACCCCTTCCAGTGACCTGGTCAGAGTGATCATGCATGGAGAATCAGCTCAGCAGGCCTCTCCACCAGTAGGGCTCCTGCTTTGCCAAGTCCGGGGCCTGGAGGGAAGAGGGGGAGTCTGTCATGTCTCTGTGTGAGCGGCACCGGATAGAATGCCAGGAACCCCAGAACCACATACGAGAGTCCAGTCCCCTCTAGGAGGTAGCAAAGACTCCAGAAATGTCCCTTTCTCTTCTCCCGTATCCTGTGAGTAATTGCATTTGCTTTTGTAATTCTTAACGAGCAATATCTGCTAGAGAGTTTAGCTGTAACAATTCTTTTTGATCGTTTTTTTAAGTAATTAAAAACACCAAAAAAATAAAAATCCAGAAACTTGTTCTTCCAAAGCAGAGAGCATTATAATCACCAGGGCCAAAAGCTTCCCTTCCTATATCAATACTTCTGAGGCCTGAATCCAAAAGAGAAACACTCACAGGCCCTTTGGGTGTCTGGGCTACCTTCAGGCCCCCCGGAGAACCTGGTCTGGGGCCCACTCCAGCCTGCATTCAGTATTAGCAGTGGGTCACGATGTCCTTGCCCATCCAGCCTGGGATGGGGCTAAGGAGGAGAGGAGGCCATTGATGCTTGGCCACTAACAGGTGGGTGTCCGCATGTGTCCACCTGCATGCTTTCTGGCAGAAATGTGAAATCAGCACCTGAGTTAGGCTCACCCAGTGACCTCTCACCCCACTGGGCTGGAGCAAGGCCCACCCAGTTCAGCGTTTCTGGGGAGCTGGACAGTGGAGTTCAAAAGGCTTGCAGAACTTGAAGCCTGCCTCTTCCTTTGCTACCAAGGCCTCCTTTTCCGTTTGATTTGTCACCGCTTCAATCAATAACAGCCGCTCCAGAGTCAGTAGTTGATGAATATATGACCAAATATCACCAGGACTGTTACTCAATGTGTGCCGAGCCCTCTCGTGCTGGGCTCCCGTGTCCCTGGACACTGTAATGTGTGCTGTGTTAGCGCTCCCCACCTCTCCCTCTCGCCCTCCCCTCGTTTTTCTGGGGGTTTTCTGTTTGGGTTTGGTTTGGTTTTTATTTCTCCTTTTGTGTTCCAAACATGAGGTTCTCTCTACTGGTCCTCTTAACTGTGGTGTTGAGGCTTATATTTGTGTAATTGGTGGGTGAAAGGGACTTTGCTAAGTAAATCTCTTCTGTGTTTGAACTGAAGTTTGTATTGTAACCATGTTTAAAGTAATTGTTCCAGAGACAAATGCTTCTAGACACCTTTTCTTTACAAACAAAAGAATTTGGAGGGAGGGGATGGTGACTGAGATGAGAGGGGCTGTCCTATGTCCCCAGGAGGGGAGACCCAAAGAGATGACCCCTTCTCAGATCAGCCAGAAGCTACCCAAGAAGTTAAACCTAAGCCAACAGACCGAATAGCTGACGTGTTGCCATTTTCAAAGTCAGAGCAAAACCAGATCTTGTTCCACCCAGTGGATTCTTTTACCCCCCCGCCGAGATTATTAGCATTGTTATTTTTAGGGACAGACGAGGTTTATGTTCCTGCGAGGGGAGCCAGGAGGGATTTGAGCAGGGCCAACCTGGGGTGGGTCTGAACTGAGTGGCTCAAATGAAAGAGGCATCTCCCCGAGATCTCCACTGTGGCCGCAGGTCAGATATATACGGACAGGGCAGACTGGCCACTTCACCTGATGCAGCTCTTTCTAGACAGGCCAGGCAGTGGGCATTACTGTTTAGGACACCTCCATCATATCCCACCCCTTACCTCAGTGCACGCCACTAACGTGACCTCTCAATTCCCGCCATCCCCGGCGATAAGATGACGGTGGGGTGGGAGGGTGCACTCTCTTCGCTGCAGTCTGATTCCCAGAAAAATGGAGGTGAGAAACCCCCTTCCCCTTCTATGGCAAAACCAGATCCGTCTCACAGAAGCCGTTACCCCCACCAGACATTGTTTTGGGTTCACAGAACAGGGACAGATATGTGCTCCCTTAGCGCCTGGCAGCCCTTCCTCTGAAAGGTGAGGACAGTGCTCATTGTAGTGACCATTTGCACATGGTGTTCAGTAGTGGGAAGAACCCGGCAGGGTGGCTGCCCCCTCCCGAGTTGCAGTGACACAGGCCAGCCCCCCTGTGCTGAGGGAAGCCCTGCCGAGGGTGGGAGAAGGAGCCGCCCAGATCAGACTTGGCTGGAGATGTCTTGAAAAGCCCTCTATTGCATTCACCTTCAGTTTTTGTGTTTTGGGACAATTACTTTAGGAAATAAGTAGGTCGTTTTAAAAACAAAAAAAAATATTGATTGCTTTTTTGTAGTGTTCAAAAAAAGGTTCTTTGTGTATAGCCAAATGACTGAAAGCACTGATATATTTAAAAACAAAAGGCAATTTATTAAGGAAATTTGTACCATTTCAGTAAACCTGTCTGAATGTACCTGTATACGTTTCAAAAACACCCCCCACTGAATCCCTGTAACCTATTTATTATATAAAGAGTTTGCCTTATAAATTTACATAAAAATGTCCGTTTGTGTCTTTTGTTGTAAAATCAAGTGATTTTTTCATAAGGTTCTTTTACTATTTGAAAAGATGGGCAGCACGCAGTTTTATTTTATTTTTGTAAGTTTTTTAATACGTGTGAAAGCAAAGACTACTCAGCATGCCTTTCTAAGTGACGCGTTTGCACCTTTTGTTGGGAAGTACTGTATCCTTTGCTGTTAGCATTCTCGATAAATCTCTCTGTGAAAGTGACTCAAGGTCTGGGCTTTCATTATCTGACAGCTCACAGGACAGCATGGTGGTGTGTCTCCTGATTCGGCCAGGCTGGCCCTGAACACAGAGGAGAACCAGCTGCTTTCAGGACTGCCGTGGGAGAACAGGGCACCCTCTCTATACACTGCATCCCCTTGGGTGCCCCAAGGCCACACTTTCCGGGCACGCTGCTTCTGCGTGTGTGAGGGAACTCAGTGGCAGGCTAGGAAGGGCCTGGCACAAATCTGCCCACTGCGCCCTAGGTCCAGAGACAGGTGGGCTTCAGGCCTTCTGCACAACAGCACAACTTCCCTGTTCCTGAGGGCTGTGATAGGGGCACCTTTAGCATCTGGATGTACTGAGGCAGTTTTGCAAAGACGCCCCCACCCTGCGGCTCTGGCTCCTTTTCTGCAGAGCAGCGGGAGCACCTGAGCACCTGCGACCCTCCCATGGCCTCTGCTGAACTGGCTCCCTACCCAAAGGGGGAGCCGTCATCACTCCAGTTTGCTGCTGCCACACCCTGACTGTTCTTGGCTTCCACGGAAGGCTATGGGCTCTTAGGAGCTACCTGCCCTGCCACAGCCATCCTCACCAGGCTGTTGCTGGGCTGGAGGGGACAGCCTCTCAGTGTCCAGCTTCATATGCAAATATGGACATACCTGTTAGATGGTGCACTCGAAAGTCCTGGACTTGAATGTTAAAGGGTTCAAATTCAACCTGTGTGTACTGAGCATCTCTTGTGTGCCAAGCCTGCCTGCTGTGCTGCAGTCTAGTGGTGAGCAAGAAGGACCAAGTGCCCGTTCCCTTAGAGCTAGATGTGTGCATGCATAATTTCCCATACTCAGGGCGTGGCTGGCCTCTGCTTGGGGAGTGGTTGTGGCTTCTGGGAAGAAGTTCCAAGGGAGGCCCATATTTGGGCAGACCCTGTTTATGGAAACAGCCCTAAGTCCCTGGGAGGACAGTGTGGGGGGAGGAGCCCTCTGGGGTCAGGACAGAAAGGACAAGGGGGATGGTAAGGAAAGACCTGTTGCCTTGCGAGTATTCATCTAGCTGGAGAAACAAGAGGGAGGCACCTGGTGCTGCTTGTGGGCTCTGCCCCCACCTAGTAGGGGAGGCTCAAGAAGGATACACCAGAGATGCCAGCACATCAGGGGCAGCGGGCAGCTCTGCCAGAGGGCCCTAGAAAGCCTTTACTCTAGCTTCCACCTGGGAAGCTGTTGGAGCTCAACCTTGTTGCATGAGGGCCAGGAAATTGCAAGTGCAAACATGTGGATGCGGAAGCCTTGGCCCATTCTCAGAACCCTAAGGAGTTTTGCATGGTTTAAGGCTGCTGATGTGTGCAGAGAACTCGACATGAGGTGGGAGGGCGGGGGCCACATCGTGACAGTGGTGAAGACTGCAATGAAGAGCTGGGACCCATCAGAGGGCTCCAGGAAGCACAGGAAGGTCTTAAGCAAGAAAGCTATGTGGCTTGAGTTGTGCCTGAGGAAGACTATCTGGGCGGAGATGAGGCAGAGAAGTGGTCAGGAAGCCTGTGCATTCATCCAGGTAAGAGGTAGTACTGAGGGCAGTGGGCTGGTGGGGAGGAGATGGACTACAGAGTTATTCAGGGGGTCAACAGAGAAAGGGGCTGCTAATGCGGGGTGGAAGAATGGAGGCTGCAGAGCATTGTGGAAATGGGCATGAGAGACAAATGGGCCCAAGACGTCAAACAGGCTGGGCTTGATGCCTGTCTACTGCTTCAGAAAAGAGGGTAAAAGAAACCGTGCTCACAGGAAGGAGTGCAAACAGCCAGAAACGTAAAGAGGGAGACGGGGCGGCAGGAGCCCAAATCCTGTTTTTAAGAGAAACGCAGTTCATGTGCTAGTGGGAAGGCTCCAGCAAAGAAAGAAAAGGGGAAGATACTGTGAAGAGGTAATAGTTGCTGGTGCAGTTTCCTGAAGGGGCGGAAAAGATGGGATCCAGAGCACAGGAAGTGGGCGAAAATGCCCTGAGCTGGAGTGGACTGCTGTATAAGTTTCTATACCGTTCTCCCTGCACCCAGCCACACGGGGCCGGCTGACAGGCGTCAGCCAGAGGGCCTTTGTCCAGCCACATTTGACCCTGTCCTGCCGGCATCTCTGATGACTCTCCACTGCCTCCCAAATAAAGCCAAAACATCTCGAGGGGACCTCCCTGCGACTGCCACAAGACCCAACTTCAGCCCTTTCTGGAACACCCCATGCCTTCGCCATAGCCTGCGTCCCCAGTGCTAGGAACCGCTCTCCTCCGTCCCTTAGACACCCAGTCGGACGGCCCCTCCTCCTAGAAGTCCGCCCTGCCCGCCTGGCCCCACTCAGTGACGCTGCCTTCGTGGTAAGGGACTGCGTGCGGCGCCCCCGTGTGGCCAAGGGCCGCAGCGGTGGCCGTGACAGGCAAGATGGTGGAGTCCGGGGTGCCGCCCCTTCCGCCCAAGCGGGCGTCACACGAGGCTGGCTTAAAGGGGAAGTGAGTCAGTGTCCGCGGACCCGGCCGGCCGAGGCCCCAAGAGGCCCCAAGAGGCCCCGGCCCGGTGGCGCCTTCGGCGGCCATGGCTGGGGGCCCGGGCCCGGGGGACCCCGCGGCCCCCGGCGCCCAACATTTCTTGTACGAGGTGCCACCCTGGGTTATGTGCCGCTTCTACAAAGTGATGGACGCCCTGGAGCCCAGCGACTGGTGTCAGTTCGGTAGGTGGCCACGGGCCTGGCTGGGGAGGGGCCGATAGCGCCCGGGCTGGGTGCTCAGGCCTGACACCCGCTGCCCCGCAGCTGCCCTTATTGTGCGTGACCAGACCGAGCTGCGGCTGTGCGAACGCTCCGGTCAGCGCACTGCCAGCGTCCTGTGGCCCTGGATCAACAGAAATGCCCGCGTGGCCGACCTCGTGCACATCCTCACGCACCTGCAGCTGCTCCGCGCGAGGGACATCATCTTGGCCTGTGAGCGCACAGCCCTGGGACCTGAGACACCCCCCCCCCCACCCCCACCAGCAGGAGGCCTCCCACAGGGCTCCTCCCCCTGCCAGCGCCTAAACATCCTTTCCTTCCTTGACGTCCCAGGGCAACCTCCCGTCCCCCTCCCACCCTCCAGCACCACCAACCCAAGAACCAGAAGCATCTCTGAACTGTCCGAGGCCAAGGCCCCCAGCCCCCGGAAGTTGCAGTCATCAGCTTCCACCCTCCTCTCTCCAGGTAAGACGGCTCTGGTGTTGGGCTTGATGGACCTGAGGAAAAGGCCACTTTGACCATGGCCATGGCTGTAGACCCTGCCGCTGGTCTCTGCCTGACTCTCACTGGTGTCTTTATGAAGGTTTTCCAGGCTCCCAGACCCATTCTGGGCCTGAGTGCAGCCCTGTCCCAGGTCCTGCTGCCCTACAGCCACCGCCACCATCTCTAGCCTTTCCTTCTACCAAGGTATGTGGGTCCTGCCCCTGGGAAACATTCCAGACAAGAAATAAGAAACCCAGGGAGCCCCAGCCCACCCAGCAAGGTCAGCTGGGAGGCAGCTGGGGTGGGGGGAGCTTGTGGCCAGGGCTGAGGGGAGGAGACAGGATCTCACCTGGTCGGGATCTCTTTCCACAGCAGAGCCCAGAGAATCCAGTGTCCTTTCTGCAAGGGACCCACCCTTCTCCATTCTGTTGGCCCCTCCATGAGATTTCCCAGGGCACCCACAACTTCTCAGAGGAGTTAAAGATCGGAGAGGGCGGCTTTGGATGTGTGTACCGGGCTGTACTGAGGAACACGGTGTACGCTGTGAAGAAGCTGAAGGAGGTGAGTGTAGTAGGATCCTGATGAGGGTCCCGGAAGGCCAACAGCAGACCCTCACCTTTCTGGTCTTCCCCCTGCTTCCCACACAGCTCCTTCAGCTGTCTGATCCCCCAGCTCAAGGTCCCCAGCCCCTCGGTTGTTCTGGGCCCAGGACAGATGGCACTAGGAGTGACCATCTAGCCTTGGCTGCAAGAGCCTCACGCTGCCCCCCCCCCCGATTTTCCCTGGGGGCTGCAGGAGGCAGACCTGGAGTGGACTACTGTGAAGCAGAGCTTCCTGACTGAAGTGGAGCAGCTGTCACGGTGAGCCTTGGGCGTCCCTCCAGGACCTCACACCACGGGACCTAGCTCCCTCGGACCGGAGCCTGCCAGGCCCAGCCTAGCTGAGGGGCCAGCAGGGACCGCTCACCCCTGCAACAGCGAGATGGAAAGTGCGGCGGAGGCTGGGGGCCGGAGCACTTAGGCCCCACTTTCCCAAGCAGGTTTCGTCATCCAAACATCGTGGACTTTGCTGGCTACTGTGCTCAGAGTGGCTACTACTGCCTTGTCTACGGCTTCCTGCCCAACGGCTCCCTGGAAGACCGCCTCCACTTCCAGGTAGTCTTACCTGGCCTGCCACGCTTCCCAGACCCGCAGTGCCTGGGTGGAGTGGGGCAGGAGCCTGGCTTCCAGCCTCCGTGAGTGGGTCCCACCAGCAGGCAGGGCCCGGGCTCAGGGTTCGGCCCAAGGTCGGCCACCGTTTTCCATGGCCTCTCCCTAGCTGTTCCTGCATGCCCGGGAGCCTGGGCTATGGTGCCTCTAAAAAGGGGGCTTATTGACTCACAGTAAGCTGTCTCAGGTTCCTCCCCTTTGCAAGCGGAGTAGCTGAAGGGTCTTGTCAGATTAATCTTGAGGAAAGCGGGCAGTGGCAGCAGGCTGCACTATCTGGACCCACAGTTGGTCGCCGTCTAGTGAGGTGCCCAAAGACGCAAGGGTGAGCTGCACGCAGCGTTGGGAGAAGAAGTGGGGGGAAAGCCTCCAGTGATGTCCTGATCACGCCGGGGCAAAGGAATGAACTTTGGGAACTGAGGACCACCAAATTCTACGATAAGTCCAGAAAGCACATTCCTAGCCATTTTCCCAGCATGCTTTATAAAGCGGTGGGAATAGTTTAGAAGGGGAAACTAAGGCCTAGAGAGTGAAGTACTTGTCTAGATCTCATGGTGACGGGAGGAGGGAGGGTTGCAGTCAAGGAACAGTGGCCTCCAGCCCCCCCTGTACCCGTTTGCTCTCTCTGCTGCTGCAGACCCAGGCCTGTTCTCTCTCCTGGCCTCAACGCCTGGACATCCTCCTGGGCACAGCCCGGGCGATTCAGTTTTTACATCAAGACAGCCCCAGCCTCATCCATGGGGATGTCAAGAGGTAAGGATGGGACACAGCCCGGCCTCTGGGTCCCCTGAGAGTAGCAGGAGTAGAGTCTACAGCAATGCAGTGATGCTCCCAGACCTACCAGCAGAGGGTCTGGTCCAGAGGGACCCCACCCTGAGCGCCCCTCGTTAGAATAGGCCCACCCTTTCCTGCTCAAGGCAGAGGCTGGGGGACAGGGTGCAGCCCTGAGTCCTGGGCCATGAGAGCTGGAGCCCACGGTCATTGAGTACCTGGCTTGGGACAGATGTGGAAGCAGAAGCCAAGAACAGGCCCCACTGATATGCAGGGGCGGGACTGTGCAAGGGCGCTCTGGGCGCTGCTTGCAGCCTCTCGGGTAGCTGGACTGTTCTAACCTTGCCACCCTTTGCAGACAGAGTGCGGTTTGGTGGCTCCAAGTCCAGTTACATCAGGGCAAGGCAGTGTGGGAGGGGGCAGAGCGAGCTGGGGCCAGGACTGGACTGACATCCTTACCTTCTCTCCTAAGTTCCAACGTCCTTCTGGATGATAGACTGATGCCCAAACTAGGAGACTTTGGCCTGGCCCGTCTCAGCCGTTTCGCAGCAGCCAACCCTGGTCAGAGCAGCACCGTGGCCCGGACTCGGACGGTGCGCGGCACCCTGGCCTACCTGCCCGAAGAGTACATCAAGACCGGGAGGCTGGCTGTGGACACGGACACCTTCAGCTTTGGCGTGGTGAGCTGCGGCCCCCTCTGCTGGCTGGAGGGGTGGGGAGCTGTGGCCAGGCTAAGACAGGAGGACCTGAAGAATTCCACGTGGAGCCAGAGGACAACCTGGCAGAAAGCTAACGGAGTTGTAGCAACAGGCTCCTCCCTCCCTGGGATAGGCCCCTTCCTTGGCCCTGCACCTCATTTAATATGTTATTTTGCATTCTTGCTCTTTAAGTCGGTGCTCCACACTGCAAGACTTCTGCCCCATGACATCTGGCTCTGTCCCTTGCAGGGAACCAATCCTGATCTGCCTGTCCAAGAGCCAGGCCACTCCGTCCACCCCACAAGCCTCCTCTGCTTGCTGCCCTCCCCACCAAGGTTTGGGACAGCGCCATCCCAGAAGCCACTGCTATGTTCTCCATCTTGTTCTCTCTCCAGGTAATTCTGGAGACCCTGACTGGCCAGAGGGCTGTGAGGGTGCATGGTGACAAGACCAAGTATCTGGTGAGCCTCCTGAGGCAGGGCAGGGAGGGAGGGGGGTCGGGGAGGTGCTGCTCCTGGCAACCAACTGGTGCAGCCCTGGAGAGTGGAATGATCTGGAACACAGCACCCCACAGAAGCCATCCTTCACTGCTGCTGACTCATCTTTGAAAGTAGGCAGGGCCCCAAACAGCTTCTTTTACCTTGCCGAGGACAAACCTGTCTTTTTTCTGTAGATGTACCGGGCCTTTCCAGACCCCACCGGGCTGGGAGGAGGGGAGGGAGTGTCCCGGCAGGGTAGCCCCAGTGTTCTGGGGCCAGAAGCTACAGTGGGAAGCACAGCATGGGAGCCTGCGAGGCGCTGTGGTGGAGAACGGGGCAGACTCTGAGAGGCCTTCTTCTGGTCTCCACCAACCACACTGCACGCGAACACTCCCTGTTGTGGAGGCAGGTCTGAGCTGCCCCCATCCCTGAATCCACGCCATCTGCCTCCCCAGGGACTGGGGCGGGGCCAGGAGAAAGGAGACCTAATTCCGGTCCCAGCTTGACGGCGGTGGTCTTGGAGCAAATCCCTGCATTTTGCTGGGCCCCTTTCCTCATGTGGAAACAGACTTAATGCCCGTGCAACGCTTAGACCCTTTCTGGGCCCAGAACGTGCTCGGTCAACCTTTGTTCTTTCCATTTCACCAGCTGGTGTACCTGCAGCTGCTGTGACTCCTGGCTTGGGGCTGTTTCTGTCCGCTGCTGGGTCTGGGCCAGGAACCAGGGGGCCAGACAGGAGCCTGCCTTCCTTCTCCTCCCACGCCCATCAGCAGCTCCACTGGGGCTGCTCTCCATCACTGCCCCGGACTCCTCGGGGGGCTCTTCTTTGCTTTGCATCCTTCCTATTTGTTCTGTGTGCTGCGGCCAAGCTGATCTTTCTAAAATGTCAAGAGATCATGGAAGCCTCTTTGCTTTCCCACTGTGCTTGGTGTGAAGGCCCAACGTCTGAGCGTAGCCTCAGTTCCCCGGGTCTGGCCACCACCAGCCTTCTGTCTGTCCTCTGGGCTCCCTGCCGCCTGTCCTAGGGCCTGAAAAGCCACCCCCCACTCAGGTGCTTCCTCCTGGTCCTTCTCATCTCGGAGCTCAAGGAGGCCTCCAGCCCTGTTTCTGACCCGGGGTGTCTCTCTGTGGTACACTCCCCGTCTTGGTCCTGCCCTCTCTGGTTAATTCATGGTTTCAGACCCCAGCTCAGGTGCCGCTTGCTCATGGGCTGCTACCCGGTTCCCGTTGCTTTTATAGACTTGTTGGCGGTTCTCCCCTCTAGGAGGCTGGCTCTGTGAAAGTGGGCGCAGGCTGTTCTGTTTGTCGCTGTAGGCCTGCGGCCCGGAGCAGTGCTGGGCACACACGGGGTGCTTCACCAACCCGAAGGAAAACCACGGGAGCCAGTGACCAAGCGCCTGGGAAATTCAGCTGAAGGCACAGCCTCCCTAGTGCCCGCCATGCTCACAGTTGTCTGTCCCACAGAAAGACCTGGTTGAAGAGGAAGCTGAGGAGGCCGGGGTGTCCCTGAAAAGCACCCAGACCACGCTCCAAGAGGGTCTGGCCGCAGATGCCTGGGCTGCCCCAATTGCCACCCAGATCTACAGGAAGCACCTGGACACCAGGCCTGGGCCTTGCCCACCTGAGCTAGGCCTGGCCCTGGGCCAGCTGGCTTGCTGCTGCCTGCACCGTCGGGCTAAGAGGAGGCCCCCCATGACCCAGGTAACAGGGTGGGCAGGGCAAGTTAGCACTTGAGGCACCTCCTGCCCGTGGGGGCAGTGGCCTGCTGGAAACCCCATATTTCTGGCGCTGCCCTGTAGAGAGCCAAACACAGCACCGCCCAGACCTTTTTCTGGAGACAGAGTCTCTCTACATTTCTGACTTAACCTTTGGTTCTTCCTGCGGGGCCCCCACTGAACCCCGCCTGGTACATAGAGAGCCAAAGGGCTTTTATTGCGCCCCCTTCTGGATGTACCACACCATTGCATCTGCCTTTTTCTGTCCCCTCCCTGGTCCCCACCTCTTGGCCTCTGACAGTTGAGAATAGAGAATCCCCGTTGGAGGGCATCAGGGCATGGAGATTCACCTTCTAGAAGACAGAGAAGCTATTGTCAGTCCTCAGCTTTGGGTGGCTGTATCTCAGTGCTCCTTGTGGGAGGGACAAAGGGGCAAGGGACAGAACTTTCCCAGCTGCAGGGTGTACCAGCTTAAGGGTCCTCAGGGATCCAGGGCAGCTGTGTGAGGCCCAAGGTGGCAGCTCAAGCCCCAAGGTTATGGCTGGTCTTCATGGCCAAGCCTGGTCTGCCGAGGGCCACCCCCCTGAGAGCCCCTCTTTCTCCTCGCAGGTGTACGAGAGGCTGGAGAAGCTTCAGGCAGCAGTGGCAGGGCCATCCCTGGAGCTAGAGGCTGCCAGCCGCAGCCCCCCTTCCCCACAGGAGAACTCCTACGTGTCCACCACCAGCAGTGCCAGCCCCTGGCAGCCCCTGGCAGCACCTGCAGGAGCCCCAGCCCAGGCTCCAGAGCGGCTCCAGAAAGGCCCCAACCAGCCTGTGGAGAGTGACGAGAGTGTGTCTGACCTGTCTGCTGCCCTACATTCCTGGCACCTGACCGCACGCTGCCCTGCAGGCCCTGCCCTGCCAGACAGCCCCGGACAAGGGGCTGCCACGTGGGCCCCAGCACCCCTTGAGCAGGCCAGCTGTACTCAAGGGAGTCCTGCCCAAGAATTGACATGGGGGAGCGGCTCAGAGCCCCGGTCCACAGCTGTAGAAGGTAGCTGGGGACAGGTGTCTAGCATAGGGACCAGGGACCTCCTTTGGCAGCAGTCCCCACACTTCTCACCCCCAGCCTTCTGGGGTGGAAGGACTTGAGCCTGCTGTTAGGCTCACTCTGTCCCTAGCAAGCTCCAGGCCTCTGCCTTAGGGCAGGTGGCCAGCCTTAGAAGGGTGCAGAGGATAGCTTGGTGATGTCTCATCTCCCCAGGCCATGCCCCCAGGGTGGTGAGAAAAAGCCAGGAGCTCACTTCCTGAAAGCTGGGAACAAGGAGGGCTCTCTCTGTTCAGCTCCAGGTTCCTGGCCTACCTGGGAGCCCGGTCGTGGCACAGCCCTTTCCAGGCCTTGCCCTCAGGGCACTGAGGACTTCTGTCCTGAAAGGGCAGGACACTAGGCTGGAGCAGGATGGGGGAGGGGGGCCAGAAGACTCCTGAGACCGGAAGTGTCAGTGAGGAGTTGCTAGGGATAATGGCCCCTGAAGCTAAGAGAGCGCTCTCTCCACCCCAGGATCACTCCTGGGCAGCTCTGCGTCATCCCAGCCACCACAGATTGTCATCAACCCGGCCCGACAGAAGATGGTGCAGAAGCTGGCCTTGTACGAGGACGGGGTCCTGGACAGCCTGCAGCTGCTGTCGTCAAGCTCCCTCCCAGGTACCCGCAGCTGGACGGTCAGCCTCCAGGGCCACTCACGCATGCCTCCTCGTGCCAGCCCCAAACAGCACAGTGTGTGTTTTTTAGATTTTATTTAGCCCTGGCTGGTGTGGCTCAGTGGATTGAGTGCTGGCCTGCGAACCAAAAGGTCACTGGTTTGATTCCCGGTCAGGGCACATACCTGGGTTGCAGGCCAGGTCCCCAGTTGGCATGTGAGGGGCAACTGATTGATATACCTCTCACACGTCAGTGTTTCTCTCTCTTCCTCCTTTACCCTCTCTCGAAAAAAAAAATATCAAAAGTCTTTTTTGAAACATCAGTGTGCGAGAGATACACAATCAGTTGCCTCTGCACACCCCCAACCGGAGACCTGGCCCACAACCCAAGAGTGCGCCCTGACCAGAAATCAAACCGGCAACCTTTTGGTTTGCAGGCTGGCGCTCGACCCACAGAGCCACACCAGCCAAAGTGAGTGTTTTTTCTGACCACGCACTGATGAGGCCCCTGCTCCCCAAGGGCGTGGGGCAGCACAAAGGCAGGCCACCCACCCCCTCTAGGAATGGCTGGAAGCCCGGGCTGCCCTCATGCCTCCCTTGGGAAGTTGTTTATTCTGGGCAAAGCCCTATCCCGGCTTTCTCACTTTCTCCTGAAACAGTACCTTCCCTTAGTCTTGGGGTGCCAGCGCCCCTACCGTGCTTCCAGCACGCATTTTCCATTCCAGATGCTATTTGAAGAAGCTCTGCTTAGGAATAGAAACCCCTCATTCCAGAGAACGGCCCTGGGAGCTGAGGCGGAACCATGGCCCAGCCCTTGAACCAGCCCTCCAGCAACAAAGGGGCCTCCCCGATTTACTAACTGGCATTTCCTCCTCCTCCTGTAGGCTTGGGCCTGGAATGCCAACACAGGCAGGGCCCGGAAGAGAGTGACGAATTTCAGAGCTGATCTGTTCACCCGCGCAGATCCCCCAAACCCGGAAGTCAAAGTTCTCATGGTTGGAAGTTCTCATAGCACATGAACCCTCAGGGGCCTGTGGGCAGTAGGGGTGGGAGCCCCAGCCTCACAGGGGAGAGTAGCCCCTGTGCTGTAGGGGAATGGGCACAGGCCGGGCTCACTGCCACCCGGGGCAGCTGCTGGAAGATGTCAGTAGGGCAGGACATGTCACAGGTCTGCCTTCAGTCCGGCATTTGGGGGAGAGGAAAGCCAATGTCAGTGGAGGAGTGTGGGTGAGGAGTGCATGTCTGAAGGCTGCTGTCTGCACAGGCCAGCAAGGAGAAGTGAGGGGGACCATTGGTACAATGGGGTATAGCAGGGAGCCGATGCCCCGAGAGTTGGGCAAGGCCTTTGCAGCCCAGGCCTCCAGCAGCCCTTAACCTTTCTTTTTGTATTTTGCTGAAGCCCTAGGGGAAAGCGGCCACTGTGCAGAATAGAGCAGATAAGGCCTGGGGTCCTCCCAGTCGCTTGTAAGGTGGAAAAGTGAGTTGTGGCTGCTATGGCTCGGACCACTGGCTAGAAGTAAGAGTTCTGAAACCCCCCAGAGAGTTCCAGCAGCGCCCCCCATCAGGCCAGTGTCAGTAGGCTTCATTGAGCAGCGCGGAGCTAACCTAACGTGATTGCCTGCTAGCCAGGCCCCGCCCCCCGGGTGCTACAGACAGGTGCCAACCCCAGGCAGGCTCCTGAGGCCAGAGGCTCAGCGTCAGGCCCAGGCACCGACTGTGACAGAAGGGCCGCTTCCTGAGGTTGGCCTAGGCCTGAGTCCTGTGTTACCCAGACAGTGAGAAGCCCCAAGGCAAGAAGTTGGGAGCAAGGCAGAGAAGAAGGAAAAGGAAACAGATGCCGTTGTAGAAACAAGGGAGGTTTCACGTAACAGTGTCTTCGAAAGTTAGCCCAGGGCTGCAGCACAGGCTTGCAATGATTTGTGTCCACGATCATGAATCACACTACGGGCCTCACAAAGAAAGGCATTGGTGAAGTCCAAGTTGTACTGGAGTAATAAAAGCTTATGTTTCAATGTCTGATTGTACTCGTGGAGTTTGTTCCACTGAAAACCTCAAGCTTTTCCAATGCTTTTCAACTCAGGGTTCTTGACTGTCCAACCCAAAACACCAGACAGCCCCCCTTCCCCGCCAACCCCCCTGGAGGCCTTTGTCACCGCTCCCTAGGTCCGCAACACTGCCGCCTCAATTTTCCCTACGTATTGTGTGGGTTCCGATGCTACTGTAAATGGTGTCTCTCTGTCGTTTTCTGACTGGTCGTTGACCGTATATAGGAATACGTTTGAGTTCTGTCTGTTGGCTTTCTATTCTGTGACCTTGCTTAAATTCGCTTTCTAGCTTTAGCAGTTTTTTTGTAAATACATTGGGATAGTCTCTGAATACAAATCACTTCATCTGCAAATAAAGATATTTTTACCACTTCTTTTCCAATCTGCCTTCTAGTTCTTGCCCTATAGCACTAGCTAGGGCCTCTAGTCGGATGTTACACAGAAGTGGTGAAGGTAGACATCCTTGCCTTGTCGGTTTTAGGTGCAAAGTATTATCTTTCACCATTAAGTGTGATTGCCATACATGTATTTTGTCAATGTGATGAACCTCAACCATTGATTTTCAAATATTAAACCAACTCTTAATTCCTTAGATTAAAAAAAAGCATTTCCTGATAGGCCATTTGCTAATAACTTGAGAACTTTTGTGTCTATTATTCATGAAAGATTTTGATCTGTAGTTTTCTGGTAATATATCTGGTTTTGGTATCGCAGCCTCAAAATAAATTGGAAAGTGTTCCCTTGTCTAATTTTTTAAAGGACTTGTGTGTGCTTGGTATTAACGTCTTTAAATGTTTGAAGGATTCAGCAGTGAAACCATCTGTACCTGGAGCTTTCTTTATGGGAAGTTTTTTAACTCCAAATTCAATTTCTTCAATTAGCTATTAGCCCATTCAGATTCTGTTTCTTCGTGTGTCAATTTTAGTAATTTGGGTCTTTCAAGGAATTTGCCTGTTTCATCTAAATTGGCATAAAGTTGCCCTGACTGTGTGGCTCAGTGGATTGAGTGCCAGCCTGAGAACCAAAGGGTGACTGGTTCGATTCCCACTCAGGGCACATGCCTGGGTTGCAGGCCAGGTCCCCCCGACGGGGTGTGCGAGAGGCAACTGCACATTGATGTTTCTCTCCCTCTCTTCTTTCCCCACTGCCTAAAAATAAATAGAAATCTTTTTTAAAAAATAAATAAATCAGCCCTGGCTGGTGTAGCTCGGTGGATTGAACACGGGCTGGGAATCAGAGGGTCCCGGTTCAATTCCCTGTCAGGGCACATGCCTGGGTTGCGGGCTGGGTCCTCAGTGAGGGCCATGTGAGAGGCAACCATACATTGCTGTTTCTCTCCCTCTCTGTTTCCCTCCCTTCCCCTCTCTCTAAAAAAAATAAATAAAATCTTTAAATAAAAAATAAATAAATAAATTGGCATAAAGTTAATCTCCCCTTACCCCTTTACACCTGCAGGCACCACAGTGACACCCCCTTCATTCCTGACACTGGTAATTTCTGGCTTTCCTTTCTCTTCATTATCCTAGAGAGCTTGTCAGTTTTACCAAGCATTTCAAAGTACCAAATTTTGGTTTCATTGATTTTTTCCCTCCATTGTTTGTCTATTTTCTATTTTGTTAATTTCTACTCATTATCCTTTCCTTTATTTTACTTATTTTGGAGTAATAAAAACTTACTTTAGGTTAAATTTGCTCACACCTTTTTCCCACGTCTTAAAATGTAGCCTTAAGCCCTGGCTGGTGTAGCTCAGTGGATTGAGCATGGGCTGGGAACCAGACGGTCCCAGTTCGATTCCCAGTCAGGGCACATGCCTGGGTTGCCGGCTGGGTTCCCTGTGAGGGCCATGTGAGAGGCAACCACACATTGCTGTTTCTCTCCCTCTCTGTCTCCCTCCCTTCTCCTCTCTCTAAAAATAAATAAATAAAATCTTTAAAAAAATGTAGCCTTAAAATAATTGGTTTTAAACTTTTTCTAACATAAGCATTACTTAAAGCTAAAAATTCCCTTTGATAACAGCTTTAGTTGGATTCTACTTATTTGGATATGTTCTGTTATTGTCATTCAGTTCATGATGTTTTCTAATTTCCCCTGTAATTACTTTTTGTAAAGATTTTATTTATTTAATTTTAGAGAGAGGGGAAGGGAGGGAGAAAGAGGAAACATCAATTGGTTGCCTCTTGCACCCCGCTACTGGGGACCTGGCCCACAACCCAGGCTTGTGCCCTGACTGGGAATGGAATCTGCGACCTTTTCATTTGCGGGACGGTGCCCAACCCATTGAGCAACACTGGTCAGCGTGCGTGATTACTTCTTTAAGCAATAACTTACTTAGAAGTTCATTTAATTTCCAAATATTTGGGGATTTTGCAGAAACCTTTTTTGTTATGTGTTTTTAATTCCATTGTGGTCAAAGAATTTACTCTGTATAATTTCATTCCTTTTTTTTAATTACTTTATTGTTGTTCAGTTACAGTTGTCTGCATCGTCTCCCCTCCCCTCCCCCCACCCCCTGATTTCATTCCTTTTAAAATTATTGAGACTTGCCCTGGCTGGTGTGGCTCCGTGGATTGAGTGCCAGACTGCGAACCAAAGGGTCGCCGGTTCGATTCCCAGTCAGGGCACATGCCTGGGTTGCAGGCCAGGTCCCCAGTAGGGGGTGCTCAAGAGGCAACCACACACTGATGTTTCTATCCCTACCTTCCCCTCTCTTTAGAAATAAATAAAATCTTTAAGGAATATAAAATTATTGAGACTTGTTTTATGGCTTAGCTTAGTGAATGTTCCATGTATTCTTTGAGAGAATATATTCTGCAGTTGGGTAGAACGTTCCTATAAATGTCAGTTAGGTCCAGGTAGCGGTGTTCAAGTCTTCAGTATCCTTGTCGACTTTCTGTCTACCAGTTCTCCCTGGAAAACTGAGAGAAAAATACCACAGTCTCCAACTGTAATTGTCGATGTATCTTTCTCATTTCAGTTCTGTTCGACTTTGCTGCGTCTGTTTTGCATTGGGTGCATACACGTTTAGGATTGTTACAGGTTTTTTTTTTTAAGATTTTATTTTTATTTCTTCTTTAGAGAGAGGGGAAGGGAGGGAGAAAGAGAGGGAGAGAAATAGCAATGTATGGTTGCCTCTCACATGGCCGTCACGGGGACCCAGCCTGCAACCCAGGCATGTGCCCCGACTGGGAATCGAACCGGGACCCTCTGGTTCCCAGCCCGCGCTCAATCCACTGAGCTACACCAGCCAGGGCTGTTACAGGTTCTTGATAAATTGGCCCTTTCACTGTCACGACATGCCCCTGTTTATCTCCGGTAATATTTCTTCTTTTGATGTCTGCTTTGTCTGTCATGACTACAGCTACTCCGGCTTCTGTATGCTTAATTTGCTTTGCGGTGTAAGTCTTTCTGTTCTTTCAACCTGTCGGTGCCTTTATATTTAAAGCACATTTATAGCCCTGGCTGGTGTAGCTCAGTGGATTGAGCGCGGGGTGGGAACCAAAGGGTCCCGGTTCGATTCCCAGTCGGGGCACATGCCTGGGTTGCAGGCCAGGTCCCCGTGAGGGCCATGTGAGAGGCAACCATACATTGCTGTTTCTCTCCCTTTCTGTCTCCCTCCCTTCCCCTCTCTCTAAAAATAAATTAAAAAAAAATAAAGCACATTTATAGACAACATATGGTTTTGGCTTACTTTTGTAACCAGTCTGCTAATATCTGCCTTTTAATTGCTTTGTTTAATCCATTAACATTTAATGGTTGAGCTTAAGTCTACCATCATCCTATTTGTTTTCTATTTGTCCTATCTGCTCTTTGTTCTTTTTTCCTTTATTCTTGACTTCTCTTGGATGTTTCTGGTGTTCTATTTTTTCTTCATTATTGGCTTGTTAGTTCTAATAACTGGTTCTGCTCAATAGCCCACTTCCTGTACCATGATCGGGAAAATGCCTCACAGGTCCAAAGGTGGAAGTCCGGGCTGCTTGCAAAGGTCACTGCATCCGTTTCCTTCTGATCACAGTCCTGCAGTGCCTGTTGTCCAATATCTAAAAGTAGTTACTGCGAATATTTTGCCTAGTTTTCTAGTTGTTCCAACCAGAGGGCTATTCTGGCATTGGCTACTCTCTCATGACCACAATGAAAAGTTTCCCCTCTTTGGTGAGTAATTGTTCAGTCTTAAGGTCTCCCTGTTTTTCTCCTGTGTGATCAATTTCTCCCTTGCTCCTGGATCTATTTTCATCATCAAATATGTCCCCTAGTAGCTTTCATTCTTTTTTTATTTTTAGAAAGGGGAAGGGGAGGAGAAAGAGAGGGAGAGAAACATCAATGTGTGGTTGCCTCTCATGCGACCCCTACTGGGGACCTGGCCTGCAACCCGGGCTTGTGCCCTGACTGGGAATCAACCCAGCGACCCTTTGGTTCGCAGGCCGACACTCAATCCATTGAGCCATACGAGCCAGGGCAGTGGCTTTCATTCTTTTTTTTTTTAAAGATTTTATTTATTTTATTTTTAGAGAGAGAGGAGAAGGGAGGGAGACAGAGAGGGAGAAACAGCAATGTATGGTTGCCTCTCACATGGCCCTCACTGGGGACCCGGCCCGCAACCCAGGCATGTGCCCCGACTGGGAATCGAACCGGGACCGTCTGGTTCCCAGCCTGAGCTCAATCCACTTAGCTACACCAGCCAGGGCTAATTCTTGAAGAAGTCCTTTGACCCAACACTTCTGTCTAGTCACAACCCCAATTCTCTGTTCTTTATAGCCAAACTTCTCAAAATAATTGTCTATTTTCCCATTTCTCATTCCCTCTTCAACCGTTTCTAATCTGGCATCTTCCCCCGCCCCAAAGCGCTGTCAAAGACACCCACGACCATGCTGCCAACCCACTGGTCCTTTGTGCTGTGGGCCTCCTGGTGCCCACGCCCTTTCTCACTGGCAACACTGCCCTCTGTGTCCTCTGCTCCATCTCTACAAGGCAGGAGTCCCTGGGGGCTCACCCTGGGCCCTCTTTGCTACCTCCACTAGCTCCTGTGGTGAACTCAGCTTTCATTCTCATGGCACTAAAGACCATCTACCTATCGATCATCACGAAATAACATCTCTAACAATGAACTCTCCTCTGAGCTTTTCACCCGTACTTCCAAATGCCTACCACAGACATGTTTTCTTTGGTGTCTCACAGGCACCATAGCTTAAATGACAAAACGGAACTTGGCGTCCCCAGTTGCCCCAAGCACACACTTCTTGCCTCAGTGTGTGGCGGTACCACCGCCTTCCACCCAGCTGCCCAAGCCACACGTCAGAAGTCAGGCATTTTTTTAATAGAATGTGTTAGGGAGGGAATGCAGACTGCTGCAGCCACTGTGGAAAACAGTACGGAATTTCCTCAGAGAACTAAAAATGGAACTGCCTTTTGACCTGGCAATTCCACTGCTGGGATTATACCCTAAGAGCCCTGAAACACCAATCCAAAAGAACCTGTGCACCCCAGTGTTCATAGCAGCACAATTTACAGTAGCCAAGTGCTGGAAGCAAACGAAGTGCCCATCAGTAAATGAGTGGATCAAAAAACTATGGTACATTTACAAGATGGAATACTATGCAGCAGAGAGAAAGAAGGAACTTATACCCTTTGCAACAGCATGGATGGAACTGGAGAGCATTATGCTGATGAAATAAGCCAGGCGGTGAGGGACAAATACCGTAATGATCTCACCAATAAGTGGAACCTAATCAACAAAACAAACAAGCAAACAAAATATAACCAGAGACATTGAAATTAAGAACAAATTGACAGAAACCAGAGGGGAGAGGGAGGGAAATACCAGGGGAAATAGTGGAAAGGCTATCAAGGAACATGTATAAAGGACCCATGGACAAAGCCAAAGGGGGGTAGGATTGAAGGTGGGGTAGGGGATAATGGAGATAACAGTATTTGAATATTTTTTTTTAAAGATTTTATTTATTTTAATTTTAGAGAGAGGGGAGGGGAGGGAGAAAGAGAGGGAGAGAAACATCAATGTATGGTTGCCTCTCACATGGCCCCCACTGGGGAGCTGGCCCGCAACCCAGGCATGTGCCCTGACTGGGAATCGAACCGGGACCCTCTGGTTCCCAGCCCGCGCTCAATCCACTCAGCTACACCAGCCAGGGCAGTATTTGAATATTAATTTAAAAGTGATAAAAATATAAAAAATAAATTGTAGTTAAAAAAAAAGAATTTCTTAGGGAGGTGTGACTCGAAGGCCGAAAAGTATACAAACTACTGTACACGTGTAGCTCAAGAACTTTTTATATACGTGTACAGCCAGCACCGAAACCCAGCTATAAGTCTGCTTCGATTAGCTATTTCTACATACCAAACCACCCCAGAATTTAGGGGTTAAAACAATTCTAACATTATTTCGCCCATGAATCTGCAATCTGGGCTGGACTCAGATGGGACAGCTTATCTGTTCCACTCAGCGTCAGCTGCAGTGGCCTGAAGGCTGGTTTCTGGAACCATCCTGAGACTCCCGCACAGGTCTGGCGATTGATGCTGGCTGTTAGCTGAGGACCCTGCCAGGCTAGGAGAGCTATACATACCTCTTCCCTGTGGCCCTGTGGCTTCTTCCCAGCACAGGGTTGGCTTTGAAGGGTGAGCGTCTTAAGAGAAAGCCCGGTGAAGGCTGTGTTGCCTTCGGTGGTCTGGCTTGTGCTGTGCTCTCTCCATTAGAAACGAGTCACTAAGGCCAGCCTGTACTCAAGGGGAAAGGAATTCAGTCCAGCTTCTGATGGGAGGAGTGCCAAAGAATTTGTGCATGTGTTTAAAACCAGTACAAGGGCATTTCTGTCACCCTGGAAAGGGCCCTTATGCAAGAGGACCAGGGACACGTAGATTAGTTGTGCGTGTTCTTGAACTTGACAAGGTCATGAAGATATTCTCCTTTGATTTCTACACACTTCATTGCTTTACCTTTCATATTTAGGTCTATGCTACATCTCAAATGGATTTTTGTTCCTGGTGGTAGGTAGGCATCAAGATGTCCTGTTTGCCCACGTGGACATGCAGTGTATCCCACGGCTGTTAGTAACAAGGCTCTTCCCCCACTGAATCCATGCGCGGACTTCGTCAGCAACCCGCTGGCTGCATTTGCACAGGTCCGTGCCTAGCCTGCGTTCCGTTACATTGGTCTGTGTGTCCTACACCCATACCACCTTAGCTCAGTTCCTGCAGCCACGGAGCAAGTCCTGATTTCTGTTAGCAGTAATTCCTCCAGGTTGCTCTTCTTCAAGGCCGTCATAGCTATTCTAGGCCCTTTGCATTTCCATATAAATTGTAGAGCAGTTGGAACTCTCATTCACTGCTCGTGGGAATGTAAAATGGTTCAGCCACTTCGGCTAATGGTTTGGCAGAGTCTTAAAATGCCATCCACTTACACTCTGATACAACCGTTCCACTCCTAGGGTTTACCAAAGAGAAATGAATTCGTACTTCCACACAAAGACTTGTACACAGACGTTCACAGCAGCTTCATTCGCAATAGCCAGACAGTGCAAACAACCCGAATCGCCATCAGGTGACTGGATAAACAAAGTGTGTGTTCACACAACGAAAGACTACTTAGCAATGTAAAAAAAAAAAACAAACTATCGGACTCAGAATAACTACACTGACTGAAAAGAGCCAGACCAAAAAAAAAAAAAAAAAAAAAAGCATACACACTGTGTGACTCCATTTATGTACAATTCTACAATTCTAGGAAATGCAAACTTATCTCTCATTACAGAGAGCTGATCGGTGACAGCCCACGGGAGGGTGGGGAGGGGTGGGCTGGAGGAAGGGGTCATCAGAGGCGCAAGGAAACTTTTGGGGGTGATGGATATGTTTATTCTCTCAATTGTGGTGTCTGTTTCACAGACAGAACTCTCAAAATGTATGCTTTAAATATGTGTAGTTTATGTCAATTGCTACCTCAATAAAACTGTTTATAAAATATATAACGTGTCTCTTTTAAGCAACATATGGTTAGGTTTTCCCTTTTTTTTTAATTAACTTTTTTTTTAATTTTTATTTATTTTTAGAGAGAGGGGAAGGAGGGAGAAAGAGAGGGAGAGAAATAGCAATGTATGGTTGCCTCTCACATGGCCCTCACAGGGACCTGGCCCGCAACCCAGGCATGTGCCCTGACTGGGAATCGAACCGGGACCCTTTGGTTCCCAGCCCGTGCTCAATCCACTGAGCTACACCAGCCAGGGCGCTATCTTTTTTTTTTTTTTTTTAAGATTTTATTTTCACTTTTAGAGAGAGGGACAGAAACAGCAATGTGTGGTTGCCTCCCATGTGGCCCTCACTAAGGACCTGGCCTGCAACCCAGGCATGTGCCCTGACTGGGAATCGAACCGGGACCCTTTGGTTCCCAGCCCACGCTCAATCCACTGAGCTACGCCAGCCGGGGCAGGTTTTCCCTTTAATCCAGGCTGGCAATCATTATTTCTCCATTTACATTTTAAGGTATTTGCTGGTGTGTGTGTGTGTGTGCCTATTGTATAGAATATACATGACATAATATTTACTGTTTGAACCATTTGTGTACAGTTTAGCGGCATTAAATACATTCACAGTGTTATGTACACATCACCACTATTTGTACTCCAAACCTTTTTCATCATCTCACCCATTAAACTGTAACTCCTCCCCTGGCCAGTGTGGCTCAGCTGGTTAGCTCATTGTCCTGTAAACTGAAAGGTTGTGGGTTCGATTCCCGGTCTGGGCACATCCCTGAGTTGCTGGTTTGATCCCCGGCCAGGGTACATACAAGAGGCAACTGGTCAATGTTCCTCTCTCACATCAATGTTTCTCTTTCTCTCTCTCCCTCCTTTCCCCTCTCTCTAAAATCAATAAGCGTGTCCTCGGCTGAGGATTAAAAAAAAAAGAAAGCAGCATGCAGATGCCACACAAAGCAAAGAAGGAAGCCCCTGCCCTTCCCAAAGCCAAAGCCAAGGCAAAGGCTTTAAAGGCAAAGAAAGCAGTGCTAAAAGACGTCCACAGCCACAATAAAAAGATCTTTTTATTAAAAGAAGGCCTAAGACCCTGCGGCTCTGAAGGCAGCTGAAATCTCCTCAGAGGAGCGCTCCCAGGACAAACAAGCTTGACCACAGTGCCATCATCACAGTGCCCGCCCCCAAGTCAGCCGTGAAGAAGAGAGAAGACAACAATACACTTGGGTTCATTGTGGATGTCAAGGCCAACCAGCACCAGATCAAACAGGCTGTAAGGAAGCTCTGTGACGTTGATGCGGCCAAGGTCAGTCAGCACCCTGATCAGGCTCGATGGAGAGAAGAAGGCATATGTCCCACTGGCTCCAAAATTGTGATCATCTAAACTGAGTCCAGCTGGCTAATTCTAAATATAAAAATTTTATACTTTAAACAGAAGAAAATAGCCCTGGCTGGTATAGCTCAGTGGATTGAGCACCAGCCTGTGAACCAAAGAGTCGCCAGTTTGATTCCCAATCAGGGCACATGCCTGGGTTGCGGGCCAGGGGGCGCGCGAGAGGCAACCACACATAGATGTTTCTCTCCCTCTCTCCTTCCCTTCGCCTCTCTAAAATAAATAACTAAGAAAAAAAGAAACACAAAACAGTAACTCCCTCTCCACCTCCTGATATGTTTAAGAGCACATTTACTCTTTGTTCTCTGCAGTCCCACGTGCTCTTTGTCCCTTCCTTTCTCCTTTGTCACCTTCGTCCGGTGGTATCACTTGTGTTATTACTCTAGAGTCACCCTAAAAATTGGGTCTGCAAGCTGGCATTGACTGCCCCCTTGCTTTTTTTAAAGATATTTTTTTTTATTTTAGAGAGAGTGGAAAGGAGGGCGAAAGAGAGGGAGAGAGACATCAATGTGAGAGAGAGACACCAATTGGTTGCCTCCTGTACGTGCCACGACCGGGGGCTGAACCCGCAACCCATGCCTGTGCCCTACCAGGAGTCGAACCTGTGACTTTTCACTCTGTGGGACAATGCCCCACCGAGCCATACTGGTCAGGGCTCTCCCTTGCCTTTGACACTGTTCTTTTCATATATTTTAAACACCAAAGGACATTATTGGTGTCGCTTTAAACCAGGGGTATCCAACTCATTTTCACCAGGGGCCACGCCAGCCTCGTGGTTGCCTTCAAAGGGCCGAATGTAATTTTAGGACTGTGTAAATGGAACTACTCCTTAACAGTTAAGCGAGAGCTTGGCACTGCCGCCGGGTAGCAACAGGGTGCCGGGCCGGATAAAACAAGGTAGAAAGCTGGATTCGGCCCGCGGGCCCTGTGTTTGCCACCTGTGTGCTAAACTGTCTGTTTTTGCTTATTTTACTCACATATATTCCCTTTGTAGGGCTCTCCATATTCTTCCATCGTGGATCCCTCCCTCCCTTCCTTTCTTTCTCAAATTACTTCCTTTCTTGGTAGGAAATATGCTCAAGAAAACGAGCAGAGGATAACATCACTGTGAGAGACGTCACCAAATACGAGGCATCTTCAGCCGTTTTCCGGTCTTGACCAGCCCCACAAACAGCGCCCAAACCCTCCACAGGTTCCACAACAGAGATGTCAGTCTATTTGGAGTAACACTTTAAATAACAAACGTGTTATGATTGTCCTCTGTAACCCGAGGGAAATCTGTGTCTCCTTCATGTGTTTCCTGAGAGGGCCGGGGCACATAGACTGCCGTTATTAACAACTTCGTTCAGACGTAATTTGGGGGGAGGAGGTATAAGGGAACTAAGAGGCAATGGACACAAAAACAATAAAGATTATTACATTTTTAGAACAGACACAATTCACATGCCACAAGGTCCGTCTGGGGAAAGCATGCGCTCAATGGTTTTTCACATACTTACGGAGTTGTGCAACCGCCCTCATGACCTGTTTTACAGCCTTTGCATCACCGCCTAAGGAAACGACGTGCTCCCCAGCAGTCACGCCCTCCCCATCCGACCCTGTCCGCTTTCCCGCCTGAGGCAATCACTGATTTCCTCTCTGTCCCTCC
Organism: Micronycteris hirsuta; assembly: GCA_004026765.1. NCBI lineage: Eukaryota > Metazoa > Chordata > Mammalia > Chiroptera > Phyllostomidae > Micronycteris > Micronycteris hirsuta. Next base: position 924 of record PVJI01004214.1, on the reverse strand, counting down.
GGTTTTACCTATGCTGAATATTTCATCTAAATGGGACCATTCAAATGCGATCTTTGGTGTTTGACTTCTCTCCCTAAGTATAATGATTTCAGCGTTCCCGCAGGTGGTGGCATGTGTCAGGACCCCGGTCCTTTTTATGGCAGAATAATGTCCCATTGTGCGGGGAGACTGCAGTGTGTTTACATGCATTCATCCGTTGATGGACACTTGGGTTGTTTCCACTTGCGGCTCCTGTGAATAGTGCCATTATGAACATTTGTGTAACCGTTCAGAACTGCTCCTAGTGGCCGTGTTTTTGAGTGGCCATGTTTTCATTTCTCGAGAAGTGCAATTGCTAGGTCATGTTGTCATCTATGGGATTTAGTTTGTATCTATGTTGTTTAACGTCTGTAACCTCCTTGAATCCGGGCTTTGGTATCTTTTTATCAGCTTTGGAAAACCCTCGGCCAAGGTTTCTTGAAACACTGCTTCCCCCTGTTGTTTGGGGACGAGCCAGGGTGACTGTGGTGCTCGCCTTCCACGTGCGCCCTAATCTCAGCAATTGTAGCGTTTGGAGTTGTGCCTTTGCTGCCGGCTCTCCACTTCCTTCAGAGGGTCCGTTAGAAAATACATTTTGTCCAACTTATATAGCCATTTGCAGCGATAGTCCGATATAACATCAAGGCCGGAATCAGGAGTCTCCAGAAGTTATTCTTGACTCCTCCCGTTCCCACACTCACACCCCCAACACCAAGTAACCAACACGTGTTCTCTTCTTTCAAATATTTCTTTTGTTATATTAAGTTTTTCAATTACAGTTGTCCCCATTTTCCCCCATTACTCTCCCATGCCCTACAGAACCCCCCTCCCACATTCAATCCTCCCACCATCCCCCATTGTCCTTGTGCGTAGGTCCTTTATACATGTTCCTTGACTCAATCCTTC